>VXAA01004978.1:364416-393021 GCA_013399115.1 Anseranas semipalmata | reverse complement strand
GGGCACCCGCGCCGCTGGGGACGCCTCGCGTCACGTCGGGCAGAAGCCCGGAAGCCGCGCGGCAGACTCGCCCTGTGTCGGCCCGAGGCACAGGCGGCGATGACACGGGGAGAAACTCGGCCTCTGAGCCGTGAAGAGGCGAATTCGGATGGCCCTGGTCTGCTTCTCCGGTGGAAACGTGTTCTGCTTTCCCAGCTGGGCTGCTGACTGCACCCCGGCATCCTGCCCGTTACCTGCGGACCGGCCGTGGCCTGTCTTATGGACCGGCTGGGTGGGCCCACACCCAGGAAGAGTCTTAATGCCTCCCTTCTGCTGATGGAAGTTGAGCAGTTAAATGTTTGCCTGGTTCTTGCTTTTCTGTCCGGTGTCATCTGACGATTACAGAAAGTACTAAAGACTCCAGTTTTGCTGCTTAGATGGCTGACAATTCATTTAGATGACCCGAGGAAAGGGGTACTACATTGGTGTGACGACGGCTGTCTATCTTTAAAGTGCTGTTAACCTGCTGATAACCTGAAACCAGGTTGTCCACTTTGAACTGCAGCTAATGAAACTGCCTTGGGGTTCTCTCCTGTCCTTGTTTTCCATGCTACATGAGCTGGTGCTTACCAACAAGTGGGTATCCTGGTTTAGTTAATGTTAATAATATGGGTTGAGCGCTCTGAGGTGGAGGGGAAGTGACATTACTCTTTTATGCCTTGGAGCCTGTCAAAAGGGTTTCATAACGTCAGTCTTCTTTCAATCCATTATCTCTGCAGCACAGGATGGACTCTTATTATTAGTATTATTATTATTACTAGTGATAGGTGATAGTTGCAATGATTGCTTCATCCCGTGTTTTCAGATGAGAATTTGAAAAAACATGTTTCCAGTTGTGCAATGGGAGGTTAGCAGTACTTATTAATTTGAGCTAAGCTTCTTGTCCTACTTAGCAGGTGAAATCAATGGTGCTTGTAATTTCTGTGGGAAGGGGTAGGAGGGGACTTAGTGTCTTTTAAGTGGGAAGTGGCAATGAGAAAGGTGAGCAAGGAAGCAAGTATTGGCCTTGTAGCTGCAAAGTCTGCACTATTTACACCTCAGAGCTTTTTTTCCTGTGGTTGTGTTTGAATATCCTTTGAATCTGTCATAACTGTTCCTATGTCTTGTGAATACCTATTGCTAGAATGTGTTAATGCGTATTTTGAGATCTGCTTTTATTTCTTAATAAGTTCTGGTTTTAAAGGACAACAAAACAAACTACTGCTCCTGATGTGTAGTAGGAGCAGAGCAGTTTTTTCTGGTACAATTGTGAAGAGAAATTATTATCTTCAGTTAGAACTTTAACTTCAGTTCGGTGTGGAGAAGTGTGAGCTGGATGGACTTTGCTATTCCACGAGAACGAAGGGCATAGCCTTGAGGCTGTTGCATCACCAAGCTTTTTGTGTTGCTGTAGCAGGTTGGAGCCATAGTCATGGGACAGTACCTGGCTGGTTTTGGCGTTGCACTGACCACGTAGACCCAGGAGACAATAAAGACATGAGGCAGGCAGTTTGGTGTATTTCCGACTTGTTGAAAGAATATCCTCCTCTCTTGAGGACAGCCTCTGTGATTCACCTTGTATGGGCACGCCGTTCTTACTGAACGGCCAAGGCAGCCGTAGCGTAACCTGTATTGGTTCAAGTTAGAGACTGTTAACACCTATGAAAAGCAGAGGAAGAAGTCTTGGGAGAATGTTTTGGCCACTGTTCTCTCTGGGGCTTGTTAGGTACTTCTGTTCCTTCCCTTCTGTCCGTGTTGTATCTTAGTGGTGCCTCTTCTTACAGAAGCAGCACTGAGGATTTAATGGCTGGGCACTTTAGCAGACCTTTTTTCTTTTTTGTGTGCAGGATTTGTTGTTTTGTGACAATTCCTGTGATCTTTCTAGCCTCTCAGCTTTTTGGAAGCATAGGGATTCTGACGCTGGAGAGCTTGACTGCCACCTTCTGAATGCAGAATGCAGGCTGAGGGCTGTGCGGCACTCTCTGCCAAGATGTTAACGTGCGCGGATTTCTCTACAGCCATCTGAAACTGAGGGTGTGAAAGACCTTGGGTCAGCGTAGTCACCAGAGTATTAAGTTTTGTTCTTTTTTCCTGTGCTGTGTTGCTCCTCTCTTCAGAACCATTCTCTTGGCTCCTATCGGCCTTTCCAAGTGATCGGTTCTGGTGAAAGGGCTGCTGGGGCGTACGTGATGTGCCCTCACCGAGAGGCTCCGATCGGTGCTGTGATAGCGCTTGTCGCTGAATCCCTGCTGCAGGGAGGACGCGAAGTACCTGAGCAGTGTGCCGTAGTGCTGTCCAGTTCAAAATGTGGATATAGCTGAGCTGGAAGCTTGGGAAACTGAAGATAGCCCAGCAGCAGCACTGAGGAGGTCTCCCGTGATGCCCTCACAGCCGCATGTGTCGCCCTCAGAAAACCACTTCACGGTTATCACAGCAGCCTGCTGAGCACATCCCGGTCGGAGGAGCCGCCTCGTGCTGCGAGCTGCACCGCAGGCCTGCTGCCTGCCTAAGGAGCGCAGAGCCCGTCTGTGGCCTCCCTTGTGGCACGATGTGCTACGCTGATAGTGCTCATGTTCCCAGTTATTTTCATTTCCTTTTTTATTTCAATATTTGCTTTGAACTTTCTGCAAGAGATCGCTGCACAGACCTGGACAACCTGAATTTTCTCTCTCCTACCATCCTCTGTGCCTTTTCATCTATATATCGTGTGGTGACTTTACTGTGTTATTATACCACCTGATTCTACTGCTGGATCTACACAGACAGCCATCAGTGTTCATGGTTCACTTGAGAAAATCCACCAGAGAGAACAGTTTGATATACACGGCCTTACCAGCAGAATGGGAACTTTTATTAACCTCAAAAGAAAAAGCGTGGCATCCCTGAAACTCATGTGACAACAACATTATTCCATGCTTTCCTAAAAGATGTTCCAAAGTCATCTTGGAAAAATAGAAATTTTAACTCTAAATTGTAAGATGACTTTTTTTGAAACTTCATCTGGCTAGAAATTGGAAAATAGGTCTGGTGTACAGAGGCATAACCCACAAAATGGGAACCTGTGGTCTTTAACTGAATTACTTGTCCTTTCCTTTGAGGGATTAAACTATTCTAGTTAGAAAAACATTTTTAGTATGGGAATAAATGCACTCATATCAAAGTAGCCCATTATAGCTATATCTGTGGAGATTTTGAACATCTTTCAGGTGTGTCCTAATTTATTTTAATTGAATGCTTCCCCTGAGTGTTAAAGGACTGGAAAACTAAAGCAGTTACTTTTTATATTTTCTGTGGCTTTTAGGAAAGTTATTAACCTTCAGGTTAGGGACCGTGTCAGCTTTGTATCACATGATGAACAGTATTATCTTGCTCTGTAGGGACAGAAGGTTTGGAAGAGCAGTCACTTTGGTCTTGAGTGTCTGCAAAGCTAAGGACATAGTTGTCCGTTCCACTGGCTTCAGATACAGAAGAAGTAGTGAAGAGTGACACGGTTTTACGGAGCTGAAGGGGTATGTAACGTTTCACTTCAAGACTGATCTCATCCTTTATCTAAATGCGCTCATCTGCAGGCAGTCTTTGACTTTTGAAGGAAAGTGCTCTCAAAACCATTACTTTGCCAAGAAACTGTTAACTTATTCCCTGTGTAAATTGTTGCCTTTGTATTTAGTCTCTGAAACAAACTGTATTGCAGATGCGTAAAGCTGTCTTAGTGCAATTAGACTTGTGAAAGTCTAGCCTTTGTTCTCGTTATTGTAATTGAAGTACAGTGATGTTGACGAAGAAGGAATGGTTATCAGAAAAGTTGAGAAGGAAGAAGCAGAATATTGGCAGGATTGGAGCATATGGCTTACAATGCAAGAAATGACAGAAGACTGAAAATGGTGTGTTGCTGAGGTGTCTGGGAAGAAACATCAGCAGAACAGTCTAAGCTATAAATCTATTTCTAGCAGCTGCGTGACAAGTAACTTTGATGGAGATGAGACTTGAGGTTCCAGGGGTTCTTTAGAGTTAGAAGTGGTGAGAATTAGTGATTCAAACAATGTCTGGGTGAGATCATTAAATTTGTTTCACAGCTTCCTTGCTGTTCCAGCATGATAGAAAGGAGTCCTCAAAAAATCCACAGAACAGAATACAAATCTGCATTCTGCTCCTCCAGACAAGAGTGCGAGCACCCACCTGCCTTGTCTTAGACTGTTTCCTTACACATAAGCGCACCCAACGCAGGGTGCTTCAGCAGCCTCCCCAGAGCTGCAAAAAGAAGACTTCTGATCTTTTCTCTGATTACAGAGTGCAGAAATTGCAATGCCTAATGTTCTTACGTTCTAATAGCTTGTTATGCTTTGTTTCACTTACACTGTGAAGTGCCAGTCGCAGTCATGATAAGCCCTTTTTGTTGGTCAGTTTGCATTTTGACTAGCAATAATTGTCTTTTTGTACTTAATGTTATGAATTGCACTGAAGCTGAATAATGTGTTGTGGGCTATTTGTTCAGCCCTACAAAGAAGTTCTTGTGTGAGCACAGCTCTAACAAATGATCTAAGCGACTCTGATACAAAAACTGTTCAAAGTTGTTTTCCTCACTCTTTTAAATAGTTTATTTCTGTTTGCTGGTAACTACTCAATATACTAGGCAAATTTCTTTTTCGATATGGGCTGTGTGTCTTTTTCAGGGTTCGTAAGAAGTGGGGTCCTGTTTAACTGCTGGGATTTAATTTTCTTTGGTGAGCTCTCATAGATTTGGTGTAGATTTAGGATGTGGACTTGTTTAATGAAGGGTAACTCCATTTTGTCTCAGTTTCCTGCTCCAGTTAATCTCCATGTTGAGACATCAGTGCAGGACTGGTGATTCTAATAGGTGTCAAACAGATCAACAGATCAGGGAGCTGAACTTTCTGGCTGCACACCCTCCTCTTCATTACGCTAAGATGCTTTAAGTATAATTAGGCTTTGGTAAACTGAGAAGTTCTTTCTGAAACCAGTAAGGGGTTGGTTTCTGAATCGCAGCCCTTTCAGACTTGCCCTGTGATAGGTACCAAATCTCCCAGTCAACTGTGTTCTTAAATACGAGTTTTTAGAGCACTTCTGCAGAATGGTTGAACTTTGGGGCCTTCTTAACAAGTATTCACCCTACACAAGTGTGCAAGGGAGTTATTTATCTTTGTTGTAAATACTGATTTGTGTACTTGAGGTAGCGTTATGCAAAGCTAATCCCAGATTAGTGCCTTTCCAAGCATGCAGGGTAAAACTGGCTCTGTTAGCTGAGGTTGCAAAAGCTGTAATATGTATGTGTCAGTACACTTGGGAACCCTAGAGACTGATGATTTTTGTGTGCCAGTAAGATATTTAATGGATTGTAGTGGAATGCAGTTCAGGGAGAAGGAAGTATTGTGCACAGCTGAGACTTTAGCGTCAAACCTGGACAGCAGTTTGTATCACAGTAAATTAACTTTCTTGAAATGTAATTAAGCTAAGTGCAGAGAAGAAAAAAACAATTGAGACTTCAATTTTGAAGGCTAGATTTGCACAAGGAAAAAAGATGAATTTCAAATCAAAATGAGGAACATGTGACTTCCACTGAATTTTTATTTTTGATAGGTGTTTGTTACATTTAAGCTAACAAAATGTGACCAAAGTTCCCTAAACCAGAACGTTTTTTTTGTGTGGCTTGGTGTAGAATGGCTTCCTAGGACAAGAAGCTTTCTGTGAACTTCAGGCTTTGTAAGTGCGGGTGTCCAGTTTCAATATTCCTGGTCACAAATCGATCTTTGTGTGTGAATGTGTGTGTAACGTGTGTGTGCCTGATACGTATGTGTATACATTTACGTGGTAGATGTGTGTAAATACATATTTTTACACACAAAAATAAAACCACCGTTGGCAAGTGCAGTCACTAGAAACAAAATACTCCACCTTTTTCAGGGACTTTCAGTCCTGATGAAGTTAGGAGATGGCTAAACATTTGATCCTTTTATCGCTGTAGCAACTGGCCTGTTATGCTCACGTAAGTACTGGTGTAACTCCACTGACTTCCAGTGTCGGGCTGCTGTAAAACCGACCTGAGGGGAGAGAGGTTCACATTGCTCTGTGTTTGACTAGCAGTTCACAGCAAACCTTCAATTGCAAGTGACTGCAGAACAATGCTGTAGAGCTCTTACTGTAGGAGGTCAGTCTTCTGTTGTCCTTGGCTGAGCCCTTCAGCATTTTTCAGAAGCAAACATTTGCAAAGCTGTTTCATTAATTCTCCTGGTGGTTTGGGTATTCTGGGGCCTAAGTTTCAATGAGTAAAAGCTGTAACATGTCAAGAGATTAGATTTTACTACTTTACTTAACTAGCCGTATTTAAATTTGTGCTCATTTCATTTCGGGAAGAAGGTGTTGCAGGAAGTACTGCTTCCTAAGACCTTGATGCTTTTTGACTATTAGGTTTTAAGTAAAACCTCTTTAATAACCACATTCTAACTCGCAATTTTATCTTTATTCCATTTTATTATATTATGCACAAGGATTGTACCTGTTTAGAAGAACATCTGTCTAAAACTGATTTGTGAAACCATGGAAAAACGAAACAAACATAGTATCTGAAATATTTTAACATTTCGTTTAAAAAAAATAAAAGACAAAATGATTGCAGTCTGAATTAAAGTGAAGATCTCACTCCTGTTTACCAAACCTGAATTGCTGCTTGGCTCTTATGCCTGACATAAATCAAAGAGGAAATACGTCTGCCATAAAATTTTAATTTCCTGCACTAGACGGTTTTATGTAACCTGTCATTTTAATATTGCACTACTTCCCAACAAAAGAAGCGTATCAAAAACTGTAAATCAAGTTTGCTTACAGGGAGAAATGTAACGCAAATGAGATGCTTTAGCTTTGTGGGACTTTTCTGGAATTTTATTTTGGAAAAAACTGTTTTAAGATTCAACAGAGGATTTTTAAAGCAAGGGTCTGACTGGCTACTTTTTGTTTGATTGCATAAGAATTGTCAACTGTTCAGGCCTTTTTTCTTTTTCTTTTTTTTTTTTTTTTTAAGGGGGGGGAGCTGTTGCAACATTCTGTTATGCTGGTTTCCAATTGCTGCACTATTTACTCTCCTGGATAAGGAAAACCACAGCAGTTCTTATGGGTTTTTAAGGCTGATCTCACAGAGAGAGAATATACACTTTTCAAAAAGCTTTCCATTAGACAGTTGCAGAGTTTGTTTTCTGTTTTAGTGATATTAGACTGTGTACAACATGAGATGCGATTCTGTTTCTTAGTTACCATATTGAGGGGTATTTCTTAGACTGTGGAAGTTTTGAGGTCTACTTGCCTACTACCTGGAAGCTTACTGCCAGAATAGGTGCTTTCTAATATGAGAATCAAATCTTAAGCCTTTCTATCAGGATTGAACTGAAGCTTGTATGAAGCTCTGCTCTTTCTGGAGTCCAGGCAGTGGGCTGATTAATGGGAGGGACTGTTTAACAAGCTTTTCTTCAGTTAGAGAAGTGAGGGAGTTTTGTCATTAAAGTGGAAAAAAAAAACCAACAGATTTCTGTAGGTGGAAATGTTTTAAACTTTGTCATTGTGGGAATGGAAACACTTTCTCCTTTTTAATGGTGTGATGCAGGATAACTGTTATTTGGAGAACTACTGCATGTTTGCCTGCATCCTTTGGCTACAGAGTAAATGGAGTCTTCATAAGCAGAAACAGAGACATGTTCTTTGGTTTTGTTTTGCTATTAGGTCCCCGTACGTGGTTGATCTATGAAATGGCAGAGAATGGAACAGATTGTGACCAGAGACGCATAGGAATGATCAAAGAACAGCACAATGGAAACTTTACAGGTAGGTGGAAAATGACTTAATGTTCTCAGCTGGTCACTTTGGTGTGTAAAATGGCCAGCACAGTACTCAAAAGGAATTTATGTTGGTGCACTTTATGCCCAGATAATGCAAAGGGAGAAGCCTGAGTCAATGTTGGAAACTTTAATCGTCTATAAATCTGAAAGCTAAAGAACCTATGTAATGTAAAGCCATGGAATAGTTTTATGCTGTGCATTTCCATTCAGCTTCTCTTACAATCTCTTTTTCCTTCTGCATTCTTACTCTGTAGCTCATATGCATGTGAGCCCAGTAAAGCTGACTTGGGTACCAATAGGAGCTGTGAGCTAAAAAACTGAATTATGTTGGCAAATATGTGGCTGTAGAAGTCAGGCTATACAGCCCCACCCTTTGGCACTGAAGAATTAGTACTTGGTAATAAAAGTCTCTGGGAGAGTTTTACTCTGGGAGAAATCCAGTTTTTAGTCTCCCAATTTCTCGTGTTTCTGTTGACATTTAGCTTCACTATAATTTATCATTTTCAATGATAAATTACTAGCAAAACAGTTAACTACTTCATCTCCTGCCTTGCCTTTGTTTTTCCTGCAGGTATGTCCAAAGTAGGCTCAGATTAATGTTTAGAACTCATAAAAAAGAAAAACTGAGAATGTTTCATGAAGATTCTTGTGTCACCGAATTATCTGTTCTGTGTAGTATAGTATAGAGATAATTATCATCTTAGTTTGTTTCCTGTCAGCCTTGAATGTGCCAGTTCCATATTTAATTAAGTTTTGTAACAGAGTGATTTCTCAAGTTGTACACAGTCTTACACCATCGTCTTTTATGACCTTTACTAAGAACATACAAAGTAATAAAAAACCCAAGGTTGAAGCACTTTTATTAGACATATTAAGTGGAAAAAGTGGAGAACAGAAATTCTTGAAGCAAGGAATGTGGCAAGATTTAAAGAAGGGTATGCCTGCATGTATGGAACAAATCTAAGCCTTTTACTTTATTGGGACTCTGAGGGAACGTGGATGTTATCCAGTACTTGCCCATGCAGGATTTCTGTTAGTTCGGATAAAGCTACTGATGGTTAAAGCTAAAGAAGACAGCTAAAGAAAATTAAATAGGCAATGTGACTAATGAGGTATGTGATTTCTATGTAAATACTATCATCTGATAAGGCAGCATGTTTCAATTACTGGAATAATACATCTTGGGTTACAATATGACAGGGATTCAGATTAGATTCACATTCTAAATGTAACAGCTTTATACTAATTTAAAATTTGTATGGTATTTGGATACAAGAGTTAGTTTTGTGTATTTTCCCACTGTTTCATGATTTGTTTCTCTTATTTCAGAATTCATTTTCTTTAAAAGTGTAAAAATTATTGCCACTCTTTAGCTTGATGACTTTTGAACAAACCATTCTCATCCAAAAATAACTAGGGATTTTTATTAATCCTGACTCTACTGTGAGCACACAAAATAACACGTTTATTAGAAGAACTTTTTTCTATATTTGTACAGTAGTGTACAGTTACTGGTATTACAGTAGTGTTGGGCACTGCAATATAACCGAATTTTTGCGGTTAAAAGCAACCAAATGTGTAGTGTCAGTCTAGCGAAGGACTGTGGTATATAGATAGGTCCTTCTTACGGGAGCACTTCCTGTCTGGTGGGCTCATCTGGGAGAAGCTGAACGGTGTGGCAAGGCTTAACATAGCCTGAGGATTCTGACTGGGAGGATAGATACTATTATCTGGTTACGCAGTGACTGAAGTGTATGGAAAGCACATGTAATCCAATATAGTTCGATTGGAGAAGTCTGAGAATAGCTTTGGAAGAGAACCAAATTCAAAAGTTCAAAGTGAAATGTGGTCTCTGTAGTGGGCAATAGAGACAGATTTCACCCAGTGTATTAGCTGATTTTTAACTAATAGTGCAGTACTTTGCATAAATGCTAATACATTTAACAGACTTTGCACCCTGAGCCAATTCTTGAATGGTTGTCAGCTACGTGGGGGAAAAAAGCCACCATATTTCCTTTGCTGGAGGTCACCTGATCTGATGCCCTTGGAGCAAATGCTTTGTGATGAGTGGAAAAGATGACTGGGAGCTCATGTTAACTCCCTAACACAAAATAATCAGTATATTTTTGGGCGGAATGGAATCTGAACTGTCAGCTTGTGCTTTTATATTTCTGTTGCTTTTCATTTGCAGACTCCTCTTTGTTGAGTGAACGGAAGAGAAGGGACCGAGAAGAGAGGTTGAATATTGTCCTCTGGAGACAACCGCTTGTTACCTTGCAGTATTTTTTCCTGGAAACTCTAATAAACTTGAAGGAATGGACCATAAAGTAAAGATACTTTCTTTAACTTCTACTAAGCATTCTGGGGAAACCCATGCTCTGATTCAGTAGGTCATTCTGACATCTCACTTTCCCTGATGATTCACTACTTTAAAATTCTTCTTCCAGAAAACATATTTATTTTTGTCCCTTAAAGGTGGCTACTGGAACATACCACGCTTCCAGCTGTGTACCCAGACCTTCTGCCTAAATTACATAAGTGTAAATACAGTAAGGTCTCGATGGAAGAGAATTGCGAACTTCCTTCCTGAAGAGTTGAATATTCCAATTTGAAAGAATGGGACAGTGTTTAGGGATCCTGAAGGCAAGAGATATTGTACTTAAGACTGCAGTGTTTAGTACTGATCTTTTAATATATGTGTTAGTATCACTTAATGATCTTCAAATAACTCAGCTAGGGCAGGGTTCAGGATTATGTGGAATTTACAGTGATGTTTATGACACCACGAAGAGGACTTTGCTTCTAAGCTATGTGGTCCCTTTCACAGGAAGAAATTATTTATTAAAGCACTTTCCCTAAGCATAATTTATACCCTGGATGAAATGGGCTTTTATTCCAGTTAGGACTGCTACTTGCAAATTTCCTAACATCTCTTACTAATGCTGAAATGCATAGCTATTTCTTAATGCTCTAGGCTTGGGAGGTTTTGGAGTACCAAAAGGCAAATATGAATAAAATTGGTAACTGAAAAAGCCTAGAGTAGCAGCCATCTAGTGCTTGTATTGGTAACTGGAATCTTTTATGTTTGGGATTGTGTTTACAATCATTTTCCCAGTCAAAAGACAGGACCTAACATCACCTTGGGTGATTCTAGCTCCTTTGCAGAGGGAGCTGAGTTTGGTGATAATGGGCTATGTTCACTGACTCTTCTGGGCTAGGTTTGAGGTGCTGACATGTAAGATACATTGAGACAAACTTCTATTTTCCTTTTTGGTCTTCTGAAATGAAAAATAGCATGTTTACATAGTGTAGTCTTAGTCCCCCTTTTCTTCCCCCGCCCAAAATAATCTAACCCCCAAGCCTAGTTATTTTACTATGTATATTCTTTCAGCTATCATTGGAAATTTTGTTTGAGCGCTGCCTTTTCAGATCTTACATTAGCTGTTTCTGACAATCTCCACGCATTTACTTAAATACAGCAGAAATAACATTTGAGGTGTTATTTTAAGCTACTACCTGGCTTCCTAGATACTCAATTTTGTTACAGAGAGCACTTGCAACCTCTGTTGTGCAGCACATCTATGTTGTGTACCACTATACAACATAGAACTACACAACCACAACTGTGTTGTATAGCATGACAGTATCTTTACAGAAAATAACACTGACTACATTATAAGCTATGAAGATGACCTTATATTGACTCTTAATGGTTTCCTGTGTTCCACTTGAGTAAATTGGGATTTAAACGACAATCACTTGGAAATCCAATTCTTGTACTGACACAAGCAGCACAAATGTTTTTACAATTAAAGGAAGGTTAAAGTGACTTTTTTCAGCTTGCTTAATGCGAAACGTTTGTGACTGTTTTGCTGTGTTACACTTCCCATATTTCAATCTTTCATTCTGTCTGAATAGATGAATTACATTTATAGTTGGCTATTTCATGTCTGTGATTTTTAAGTGATGCTAGCACTTCCTTTTTTATAGCATTAGATGACAGTATAATAGTGTTTCACAGAAAATAATAAATATATTCTCTAATCAACTGTGTGTAGCCACATGTGTCAAGCCATATTGTTGTAACCTTGTAAAATTAGACAGGTGCAAAAGTAATTGGATATCAAATTACATAGGAAAATGATTTTGTCCCCTTACCTGTAGTAGCTTCCTAATGCTTCATAATTAGCTAAAATGTATGTATTAAACTTTGAGCTGTCACAAGAGGTACTAACTTCAACAGATTAAGAGAACCAAAATAGTGTCAAGATTTGTTCCTTTTACTGTCACTGTGGTTCTACCTACCAGCACACAGTTTGAAATTAGCACTTCTGTTACCCACCCACAGATCATCCCTTGCACAGGGCCAGTGCCTGCTTTGCGCTTTGTTTAATCATGAATGTTTTTGGTGATCATGTGTTTGAAACTCTCTTGGCTGCAGAAGCTGAATGTTAGCATTTAGATTGTGTTTGCTTTCAGTTCCTTTGTTGTTATTAAAAAAAAAAAAATGCACATCTGAACTTTGGTCTCACTTGACAGTGAAGTAGGGATTTTTCCATAAAGAATAAAGTCTCCCCAGATATTTCTTGGGAGGTTTATGTTTTTATAATAGTAAATTTTTCAGCTGCCATTGTGCCTACTGACTACATCCACGCAAACACACACTACAGCAATAACTAAGTTACTTTGAAATGCATGCTAAATTATGAAAAACCCTAATTGCCATTTGTCTTTTAAGATTGTGGCATCGGCGAAGTATCCTGGTGGCTTTTTTACTGATGCTTGCAGTGCTTACAGCTACATATTATGTTGAAGGAAGACATCAACAGGTATGAGGTTTTCAAGTTACTTTCTTTAGGGGCTAATACTTTCTGTCCCTGTGCTAACGTAGATGTACTGGGAATTGACTGGGGTCTTAATGAGATTGTAACATACCTTTTGAACCCCTGCTCACTAGGGATATCTGTTTATCATGTCATGACTCCCCTCGTGTCGCGTGTGGGTGAGTTGCATTTTAAAGATGGGGGAAGATCACTGTATCGTTTCATCTATTCTGTTGCATATGTAGGTGTTCCACTTCTCATCTGTTCCTTAAATAAGCACACCTCCGATGCTGCAGCGTTCTTTCACATCTGTTGTTAACAAGCTTTAAATAGTGGTGCGATCTCTTGAGAAAATGTTAAACTGAGTCATAATAGAACTTGATCGGTTTCCAAGAAATGCTTCTTCTGCTATGGAAGGGTCTCCTGACCAACTAGCATAGCCATATGTCTAGACATAAAATGGTTTCACAGTTCAAATCTGGTTCTGTGAGGCTTCTTATGCTCTCATTGTCTTAAAATGGCTGTTTGAAAAACATAGTTGTCTTGGGTTACATGAAGACTGATGCTTTTACATCACTTGAAGTGTAGGCACTTGCCCTAAGCATAAGGTGATGCTAAGGTTGTCTACACCTTTCCCTTCTCCATTTCTCCATGAGTTTCAGATTTTCCCTGAAGGCAGCCCTTTTTAACCCAGCAGAGCATTTCCTTGTGCAACTGAATCATCTTACCACTCTGACTCTGGAAATCACCGGGTTCCCAATCTCAGAGAACTTGTTTACATCTATACTGCTATGGTATGTCACTGTCTGCTTGAGGGGCACACAGATCTGGA
This sequence comes from Anseranas semipalmata, assembly GCA_013399115.1. NCBI lineage: Eukaryota > Metazoa > Chordata > Aves > Anseriformes > Anseranatidae > Anseranas > Anseranas semipalmata. Next base: position 379,507 of record VXAA01004978.1, on the reverse strand, counting down.
ACAGGAGTCCTGGCTTCCCAGAACGGGTCTTGTAATGCAGTGAAATGAGTTGCTTCAGCTCATCGCATCCTTGCTCGCTCAGTCCCATGCTTGAGACCTAAGCAGTTACACACAGGGCATGTTGGTAGAGAGTAGATAAGTGGTCCATTCCTGTTCCTGATGGACAAATACCTGCTTCATTTTTAAAACTACCCTGGTTGGTGGCTTTGTGTCAAGGCCAGAGCTTGATGCACTCAACATTTGCCACTAGGTGGCTCTTACAAACTGGTGTTGAGGCACATGGGGCCTGCGCTGCAGCAAGGCTTGGCAGAGCAGTGCCTCTCCAGAGGTTTCCTTGAGCCTGCTGGGAAGAAGCCTGTACCTCTGGGACGGGCAAGGGGAGTGCAGCCTGCAGTGTCCAGCCAGTGCTTGGAGCTCTCTGTTGTGTTGTCTCAGCTGTGTGTTCCAGCAGGTATCTGTCCACCCCCCTTCCTCCAGAGCTCCTTACTTAACATCCGTGTCGTGCTAATCCCTTTACATATCTCTGTATACCATCAGTGTATACTTGAATATATAAGCCACTTTCTTCCAAAACCACAGTCAAAATAGCTAAGCATACTTGCAGTTCCAGTAGCCATTTTCAGAACTTTTTTACACTCTGGCAGGTTGGAGACTGGTTAAGGATGGTGAACTTCATCTTGGTGCTGTTGATCCATGCATGGTATAAAATGGCACCTCTTCTTGGGGCTGTGGTATAGGCAAGTTGATGGCCTAGCTCATCCTTTTGTTATTTCTCTCATGGCAGCAAGAGAGAGATACAGCCTCTCGTTCTCGCAGTGTACCTGGCTGTAGTTCTTTTATGTCTAGAATTTGTTGTAATTTTCCCCCATCTCCTCACTTATGTGCGCAACATGCAACCAACATTTCAATCTTTTCTTAGAAGTAACAAATATGGTTACTCAGGGGTCCCAGATAAAGCATTCAACAGTGCAGCTAACCCCGTTCCTTTATTTAATCTGTTCAGGAAATGTCCTGATCTGTCTGCTCGCTGCTTGGGCTCCAGTAGACGTCTGGTGTTTACTGCTTACTGTGCAAACCTAGTACGCCTATTCTGGATTTTCAAGCCCTCACTATTGAACCTGAATTTTTCATCTATCTCCTTGGAAACTTGCTGATTATAAGGCGTGTGGGCTTTTCTTTTGAAAGTGTGTTTTTTTTATACGTCTGTGCTGTAATTGTAATAAGTTGCAAATAAAAGAATCTAGGATTCTGTTTCAGTTACTGTAATAAAAACTAATGCAGATAGTTGTCTGTAGCTTTAACTTTCTCCTTTATGAGACATCACCATGTTTGTTTTTTCTCTTGTGACTTTTCTTTTTCAGTATGTGCGGTATATGGAGAAGAAGTTCTTCTGGTGTGCCTATTGGGTAGGGTTAGGCATTCTGTCCTCCGTTGGACTTGGAACGGGTCTTCACACCTTTCTGCTTTATTTGGTAAGGATATTTCTATCCTGTGTTCTTTCTGATTCATGTATTTTAATTGTTGCATATTTTTAAGATCTGTGAATAAAGCAACTTCCGTAAGTCCTAAATGTTAAGTACTTCTGAAGGAAAATAAATACCTTAATGCTGCAATGCTCTGAATGCTGTTGTCACTCTATACTGTAGAGCCTTGTTGTGTAGCTTGTATGCTATATGTTCATGTTGAACTGTAGATATTAGCCTGCTATTAACCCTCACGTTGAAACAATGAGTCAAAATCTGCAATGCCCTATGCTCTAACTTACTAATTTAAATAAAACATTTTCTAGTATGTGCAGCTCAATATTTCCATTTAAAAACGTTCAGCATCCTCATGTTAGCTTAAAATGATCATTTTTCTAGTTGAAACCGCTGAAATAGGCAGCTATTTTGAAGTTCAGTCTGTATTAATTTTGCTTTGAAAATAATAGCAAGAAACATGTTTGGCTACAAAGACAAAATAGTCTCTGTTGTTCTGAAAATTTGTGTGATGTTGTTTATCTCAACTTAGCTAGGAAAGTTAGGGAAATGTTTGGGTGTGTTTTGCTTTTGGCCATTGGATTAGTTCCTTGTTTGTGAAACCACTGTCCTGGATTTAAGAAAAGGATTCGTGACCACAAAATAATTAAAACCAGTTTATGCAACAAATGTCATCTTGTATTTGGGACAATTACAGATGTTTACTTTCAGAACTGCTTTAATCATTAACACAGCACTACAGGAAACAAGAAACTCGTGTTTTTCCACGCAGCAAAGCAATGCCTATTAGATCTAATGACATCTGTATAGGCATCATTTGCAGTAGTATTGGTCTGTTAGTGTAGCTTCTCTCCTAAAGGCTCTGGAGGCAGAAAGTACAGGAGAAAGGAAACTATGGTTGAACAGAAACAGGTTTATGCATACACAGCCTTTTAGACAAAAATATTGCTGTCAATATAAATGACTGGAAATGGAAACTCGGTAGAGCTGATGAACACAGTCTAAACATTTTGCATGTAACACTGGAGAGTGCTTAGACAACAGTGACTTGACGATGTACAGATCTTTCTGACTTGCAGAGGTGATGTTAATAGCTTAGGCACATAGGCTGGACAGATGGAGAATCGATCAAGATCATCAGTCCTGAACCGAGGTGCCCCGCCTCACTGCAGAGGCAAACCAGCATTGAGCGATGCCTGAGGTGGAGTCAAGCTCACAAATTCAGCTCAGTCTGAGTGCTCTGCCAGCCTGTGGTGGGGGTGAAAATTAAGCAGGATGGCATCACTGGCTATTCGTCAGGACAGAGATAGGAAGAGAAAGCAAAGCAATGCTAGGTTTGCTGCAGAAATCAGTTATCATGATTTAAATCAGCAAGAAAGACTTGAAATGATAAATTTTCATCTTGTTGTGTATCTTTTTGTTGTTGTTGTTGTTTTCTTAGACTATCAACCAGTGAGAGTCAACTTAAGATTTCTTCTAGCCAAAGATATCTGTTATCTAGACATAGTCTTTGAAGCAGTTTGGAGAAGTTATAATACAGTTCCTATTCTTAAGTTTTACACACATTGTCAGAAATCTAGTAAATAAGAAATGTTTTCCACTGTTTGTAAACTGCATTTGAAAGTGGGTTATTTTTCTTCGCTGTACATTGATCTGGTGCAGAACAGGAAGTGCTGCCACCTTGTACCGTGGACCACTCCAAGATGATTTTGTCCTATAAAGAAATCTTTATAAGGCATCACTGCTTCTTTACTGAAAGAAGGTGGAATGAATTGACCTTTCTTTTACTTTATTTTTAAAAATTTGGATGTTTAAATAGTTCTAAATTACTTTAATAGAAAACAAATTAAATTTCGTAGCATATCCCTTAAGTTTTTCTGTGGTGTATGTGAACTTAGTTGATATGTTTAGGCCATGACCTGGTCTGACATTTAAGTAACATATATAAAAAATATAACTTCGCTGTTGGCTTAATTGTCAATATAATTTTCCGTGTGTGTATGGGAGGTGGAAGTGAGCAGCCTTTTAAAGAACACAGTGAGGAATATCACCTAGAAAAAGTAACTTAGTTTAATATTGTTAGCAAAGGTATTTGTTGCAGATGTAGTGAAATTATTTACTTGGAATGTAAAAGACAAGGTATCACATAACGTTTTTGGGGAAAAAACAGAATGCACTCAATTAGAAGGTGGTTATAGAGTAAAATGTAATAAAACTATACCATCAACATCTAATGTGTATCAATATGGGAGAAATACTTGTTTGTTTGCTTTAAATATGTGATGCAGATAAGCATGCTTCTATTACATTGAGGGAATTCCATAAGGGCAATGGATGTAGTAAGAGAAGCAAGGATGCATTTTACTTTTTTCTGTGCAAGATTTAGTGATTAGCATGGACTGTAAATTCAGAACAAATACACTTTCTGGGCACTAAATGCGTGTCTGAACACTGAATGGTTCATAACTTGGTGGAACATTTGTGGCTTTGTAGCCACTAGATGGCAGTGGGAGTGTAAGAACACAAGTTTATTGCCCTAACAGTGTGTTGCCATTTTAAGTACTAGAACTGTTAATATTCTTGTCAATACAGCTATGTCAGCAATATGTGTACGTAACATACTATCAATGTAGTTGTACAGTCTTTAATATCTCCTGAGTTTAAGGCTGCATGTTGTGTAAAGGGGAGCAGGGAGTGCTAACTTAAGACAGTTGGTGTAACTTCTAACCGTAAATTATTTCAGAATAGTATTCTGAATTTAATCCATCTGGAAACAAAGCAATTAGGCACTCTGGCTTTCAAAAGGAGGAGTTTTAAAATGATTTGCTATGTTAGTTGTGCAGTACCTGCCTCTAAAAGTAGAAATATAATAGGTTAAGTGGTGACCTCGCTATATTAACTTTTACAGTAATGTGTATCTACTTTCCGTGTTCTGTATACTTTAATTACATTTCTTGATTATGGTAAAACTTATTCTTCTATTGATTCAAAGAAATTAAAAGTTTAAAAAAAAAAATCCTTCTCTGCTTTAGTGCCTGGATTTGCAGGCAGTAGAGAATAGACTCAGTAAGTGTTTTAAAATTGCTCATAATTAATTGCTCATTTTAAATGTGTATGTACAGTGAGATTGTTGGGAATGCAATTACATGCTTAGAGAACAATGCTCTCGGGCCCACCCATGTGCTGCTGAGCTCTTGTTGATGCTTGTAGTATTGTCTCTGCCATTAAGGGCGAAGGGGTAGGAATTGATGGCATGTAGGCACCTGTTCATACAGTGTGCCTGAACTGCTTCAGCTGTGACACAGGTGCATCTTTTTTAAATATAGCCCTCCACGTAGTGCATACAACTATTTCATGTCAAGCTGTTCATAAACACAGCCTGTTAGCTGGGCAAATCAGTCATAGAAATAGTTATGCAATAGGTGCAGTATATGAATGACTCTGGCCTGGATAGCTGTTTTTCCAGTGTTGAAAACTGTCATTTGTCTGGATTCTTCAGAGCGTCTCATGCCAGCCATGATGTGGAGCGATGTGAATTCAAGTTCCAGGAGAGATCCTGGCCTTAGCTGAGAAGAGAGTATTTGGAAACAGCAGTTTTGCTTAAAGTAGAGGTTACAATCTAAAGCGGTCTCCCTTTGGGGACATGTTACTGCCCCTGGTTAATATCAGTTCACATCTGATTTGGATTTTGTTGGTCGTCAGAACATTCTTGCTGAATACATCTGCGTCTAGGAGGGAAAGGTCAATTTTGTTAGTTTGATCATAGGCTTTTTATTGCTATTTCTGTGATTCAAGAACTTCCTACATATTATAAAGGGTCCGAACATTATCTAGTGCATTGGTTCCTCGTTTAATGCTGTCCCCTTGGTTGTTCCAAGCAGTAAATGTAAAATTTGACATGGCTTTTTGGCAAACAATCCTCTGGCTGCAAATTGGCATTGAGCTAAGGGCTGGCACAGAGCAGGTCTTCAACGCAGAAATGTGGAAGCAGGCCACTCTTCCAAGAATCCTTTTTATTCTGACACTTTCAAAACAAGTCTGCTGGCTTTTTTTCCCCAAGTCCATTATAGGTTTTTCACAATTCTTTAAAAACAACACTTTAAAAATAGTAATCATGATGTGGTTCTGTAGGAAATAAAACTATTCTGATTAATGACTCCAAATACTGGTTTTAGCAGCACACATTTTTTTAGTCTTGATATGTTTTCTCTTATATTGCTGGTATATTAAAATACAAATGGCATGAATCATCTAATTGCCAGAAGAAGATGACTGAGGGTAACTTGTCAGGAATTTCTTGTGTTTGTACATCTTGGAGAGGTCCGTCCGCTGCTGCAAAATGAAATGAATGAGCTGGCAATGGTGACACTAGGTGGAGCGCTCGGTTGGAGCTGCGCTGCCCTTGCCATCTTCGCGCAATGCTGCCTCGTGATTTGGTTTCGATTCAGCTCTGGCAAATGGATTGCAAAAGATGCGACCGAGGCACAGAAAATCCACATAGAATTAATGCCTAGCAAAATGCCTTGTGTGAAAACTGGATGAAAAATGTCCCTTCTGCGTATGATCTGTTGTAATCTGTGGCGGTGGGGGGTGAATGGAAGCAAATTCCTTACAGGTTAAAAGTGCAGAGCGAGTTTTGGCTGTCTGCAATTGTTTGTGTTTTTGTTTTTTAAATATGGATCTCTGCTTGCTTGCTAATAGAGCCAAGTGGAGCAACTGCTGAGAAGGTTTTCGTTGGTAGCCGGATTGCAGACTAGCACAAACAGGAAATGTGAGGTACAATAGGAGTGTTTTGTGTGCGGAGGTCAAAAAAGAGTTTGGATTTTTTCAGAACTGTAATGTGTGGGTTTGTCACTTAATTCTTCCTGGGGTGTTCTGTAGCAGAGTGAAAGAGCACAGCAATGATTTCGGGCCATGAAAAAGAACAGAAAACTGCCTTTAAAGAGAAGTGAATTGCAAAGACAGTGTCTTCTTTGACAGGGCTGGCTTTAGAGAGCCACTTTGGGTTTATCTGGGCTTGAGGGTTCAATGTCTCGCTTTTGTTCTGAATTGGTTCCAGGGTTTGGCTTTGGCAAGAGGTCACATTCTGGCCTCCCAAAAGTATGGTACTTTGCAGCTGAAATGACTCGTGTTTTGGCCCTGTCTGAACTGAGATTAGGTTCGAATCTGAACGTTGAAAATCCGGACAGCTCGTGCAACAGTGGGCTCGTTAACTTTTCCAAAAAACCAACCCATTGTTGGTGTAAATCGTTAAAAAAAACAAATACACCCCACCCCCCCTTTTCCTGCCAGGACTACTGAAAACTTTTTAAAATCAAACTTGACTTCTTTTAGTTATCCAGTTCCCGGAGCCAAGCTTGTAAGGAGACTCACGATAAAATTACAAAAGTGGTTCTAAAAAGGAAAACTCACAAAACAGGGCTTACTCCAGTTTTGTGAAGTAGACATTATTTCAAAATCCACAGAACTTACTGTCATTTTTTCTCCCCATTTATTTGTGACTTTAATACAGGAGTATTTTCTTAGCGTTTATCAACTTCGGGAGAAGTTTTGCTCTTTTCCTGTGGGTCATTCAAAATGACTGTGAATAATTCATAACATTACGGGTTCTGTGTGTAAAGGCAAAAGCGAGAAACAAAAGCTGAGCTGCCCCAGCCAGGTGGGAGGGCACAGCAGCGCTCCCCTTCCCAGTGCTGAATTATTTTTGTTAAGTGAGGTGTTCATTTCCAGTCCACACTGTTCTTCAATTCACATGTCAACTTGCAAGCCTACAACAAATGAAATAAAAAATGGTTTTGTCTAATATCTGTGATCAGATTACTGCTATTGAGTTAAGGCAGTTGAAAGAAAAATAGATGGTGGGTGCAGAAGAGAGAAATTAATTGTAAAGTTGAAATGGAGCCTGTTTGTGTGAGGATCGTATGTGACTCTTACTCTTTCATTTGTTTCCTTCATCCCTTTAAGGCTACTTCCTCCAGCTGTCCTAAGCTTTTTACAATGAACTGAAACATCCTGGAATACTTGAATCAACACAACTTAAAAATCACTTTTGCTTACCACCTCTTGATGGGAACTCCTGCTTACGGTTCAGATGGGCTCTGTTCTGCTCAAAGCTGCAGCATTTATGTTAATAATGCGCTGACGAACTGGAGGAGTCCAATGGATTAAAATGGGCACTGCTGCCAGATTAGTTGAGTAACCTGTGTGTTTCTTAAATCTCCCAGTGGCTTCCTTGCGTTTAAAACATCTGATACTAAAAATAGTATTTTCAAGGAAAAAAAAGTTCATTTAGAGTCTTAGTCGCTGTAAGGGCACCCACTGTTGTTGTATGTGTTCAAATACCACTAGATACACGCAGACAGTAAAACCAGCACCTCTGGTTTACGTTCTTTTGGATTATGCTGTGGAGGCCACTTCTTCTGCAACTGCTGCAGCTCAATCTGAGAGAACGTGAACCGAGCCCCAGGCCCCCCCATACACCCCTATGCGTTAACACAAGCCGAAGCCGCTGGCGGTTTGAGTTCTGCTGGGCACGAGCCTGGCGACTCAGGAGCAGACCCTGCCTGCCCCGCTGTGAGCATGGCAACCTCTGGCGCAGGGGCTGGTGGAACAGCTGGAAGCAATAACCTCCTGCACTGCCCCACCGTGAGCTGCGGGACCGCATGAGTCAGAACCCGAAATGGTGTGACTGCGAGTTCCTTATACGGCCTCCGGCGCTGCTGGAAGTGTTGTACGTCAGAATCTGGACAGTTTATCTAAAGCTGGAACTGTGGTAATAAACAGCTAATGTGAAGCTCCTCCGTCTGTGCAGGATTAGCTGCCTTACTTTGACTTTTGAGAAGTCTGCAAAATGTTGATGTCATATTAATATTTAAGCTATATTGAGCTTCTTGGCCAGTAGTAGTGATTTGAACTTGCACCAAACTGAGGGGTTAGTAGGGTGGTTGGTGTGCCATTCTCTTCCTTTCGAAGGTTGATGGACTTTACTTTTCAGGTGCTGACACCTTGTTTTCATTATTTGCTCTTGATCTCCTTGTCACTGATCCTGTCTGATAACTCTGCTCGGAGGTCACATTATGCTTTCTCCTCACTTGCTCTCTTGGAGTCTCTGCTCTGTTTTTTTATTTTTTATTTTATTTTTAATGCGCAGCCCGAACTTTGTACTTTTCTTGTCCCTGCTTCCTCGAACAGGCTGGAAATAATGATAACAGTGCAAGGCAATCTCTAATTGGAGACTTTAAAGCCAATCATCACTACTAGTGTCAATTTGAATAGATGCTGTGATTTATTCTTTAGTAATAATAAGTGGGTGGCTAGGGAAGGGCGAGGAGAAAATGCTGACAGATTATTTTTGTCTTCTGTCAGCACCAGAGTATGAACTTGGATTCTTACAATTGTGCTTTTCCTGACATGGGTCTGTTTGACTGCTCCTATAGAAAGTAGCGTGGGCATAGCCTTATAAAACGTCTGCTTTTCATGTTACTCCTCAAAGTAGCAACGTGGCCCTGTTATGCAGTGGTGCCACGTGCCTGCTCCCTTGGTGGTTCTTGTTCAGTCGTATTCAGAGCTTGTGGCTCATCGTTTGGAATTTCCATCAGCTCTGCACTGTGGGGCAAGGCTTGACTGAAATGGAAATGGAAACTTGCTAACAGACACGTGATTGTAAAATTAACACATTGCTTGAAATGCCATGATGGTGTGCTAAAGCTAGCCCTGACCGCTTGATGGATGCTTGTGTCGCTTGAGGATGCTCTAGGTATGGGATCCTTCTTCATTCTGAGACCCTTTTTACATCCTGTACTGCATACCAGACAACATATAAAATCACAAGACATTTTAATCTCGTAACGCAGACAGACTAGATTGACACATTTACTAGGCACCTCCGGATCCAGTCTTTCTCTCGTAATTGCAGAGCAGTTTTCTTTGTGGGTAGTTGTCCACTGCTCCTGAAGATAAAAAGATGCTGTAACTTGGTGTTACTTTCTAGAGAGGTGTAATGACTTCATAGATAAGTATGAGATGAGTCGCAGACTGGGGCAACGCTTGCAGGATGTTTCCCATGAGAAGCAAGCTTTTGCTTTTCTAATTTATCTTAATGAAATATAGAATGACATGTTTTCCCCCCTGTGGAAGGGCTGAGTCTTGAACCTGGTATGAAAAGCTCTGTATCCATGGAGGAAAACAGATTTTTAGTACGTTAAGTTCAGCAATGAGTTCAGGGTAGTGTTTTTCTTGCTGGCAGACATATCGCTTTTCTTTGTGAAGTATTTCTAAATAAGAACCAGTCTAAAATTATATCTTCCCCAAATACAAAAGGTTAAAATCAGATGTCGTTGTTCTTGTGCTCCTATCACTTCAGCAGGTTGACTGTTCTGTGAAGGGGCATGCGAGAGAAGAACATTTGATACGGAGTTTTACAGCTATGATTTTGTTCAGTCTAGATACACAGAATGATTAATAATGTGAAAATGTGATTCACTTTTAATTGGATAGTCAGTCATTTTTCCTTATGGTAAAGAGCTTTCTGTTGTAAATATAATGCATATCAGCCTGTTTTTAAGGATTTTAGCTTTGACTTGCAGTGACGAATTTCCAAGCATGATTTATAGATAAAAAGATTATGCTTTCTAGACATTTCATAACACAGCATTTAAAGTAACTCGTTTCTAAGGATTAGCAGTGTCTATTCTAACTTGGGTGACTTCAATCACGAAACTAAAAATTCTCTGAAGGCCTTGTGAGTTCAAGAGTTCGAGGTTGCCTTCTATAAGACATTACAGTTGTGTAGATAGGGATTTTTGAAACTCCCCTAAATTACTATTGCTAAAATATAGATTTATATTGAGTTGATCTTGATGACCAGCCCTTGTCTTGTTTGATTTGTAAATAGTACAGATATTTCTAACAAATCACATTCCAGTCTAACCACAGGCTCCTTCTTGTCGTCAGTAGTGGCAAGCAAATGTTTCTCGCCCGAGTCAGCAGAATGTTTCTCAATTTCTTCTGTGTTAGTCCTTGTTAGTGCCTCCTGCAATTAAAAAAAAAAAAAATCATTGGAAGAGGGTGAGGAAAAGACAGTTGGTGTTCAGGATCTTACATGCCTTGAATTTCAGTGACTCTTCCTGGTTTGGCAAGCAGCATGTCTACTAAATCGGCTGGTTTTATATTTGTTGTCTGGTGTGAGAGGGTTTGAAGTAGTTTCACAAAGCTATTTTTAAAGGTAGAGGTGCAGTTGGAGTTGAAGAGGAGACATCTTAGAGGTTTTCCTGAAGCGTTGAAATAAATCGAGCTATTGCAAAGAGGTAAAGCACGGACCATTTCCTGCTGCTCCATGTGGAGGAGGAGGAGAGGGTGGGAAGGTATTGTTTGAAGAGGGTTAAAAAATTGAGAATGAATCTTTGTGGCCCAGGGAGGAGTATAAGGAAAACATCTGAGTGTGTTTTGAGTGGGATTTTGCGAAGGTGGCACCTGGAGCCTGTTTGAAGTTGGTTCCCTGTTCCTTTCAGAGTTAAACCATCACTATTGCTAAACATAAAGCAAAATGGCACCTCTCTTATGAAACATCCAGCGACCCTCCCATTCTTCCCCCCGCACTGCAACCATGGCCCTGTTTAGCCAACCATTGTTTTGTGAGGTGCTTGGTAACCAGGCTTTGTGAAAGTATAATGCTCTATGTAAGAGCGGAGCTAGAACAAAAGCAGATGTTGGAGATGCTGCGTGCAGCCTGCCAAGCTGTGAGATGTTGTCCATCTGACTAGCAGGACAGCTGGGCTCCGCTGCGAGAGGAGGACACAGGATTGTTCTGCTTTCCTTTGGCTCTCTGAATTCTAATACTCCACACTTCATCACTCTAAATGAACTGTTTATGCTTTATTTCTTATTCCAGTTAAAATGTGGCTTCTGTGGGTTCCATAAGTCCAACTCTTTTCCATTATAGAACTGTTTACATTGCAGTGGAAGAATTATGTTCAATTGGCGTAGTCTTCAGGTGGCTCATTGGCCATTTACAGCAGCTTTGTGTAATGCCTTTTTTCCATTGGCTGCTACTTGTAAAATTTTTCCTTTTGCAGACATTTGTTGGGACTGGGAGAGCTCTGTTAACAGGAGGCGACACTTTGAGACTGTCAAGCCATTCCAAGGATGGCAACTGTGTCGGGAGAAGCTGCTCATGGCAAGGAGCTCTGCAGAAGCCTGCTGGCCATGCAGCAGCGGTGTCCTGGTAGGCATTTTGTGTTTGCACTTTCCTGGGAGTGCAGAGCCTTCTCTACTTCTCTACTGCTTGTGTGCAGTTTGAGAAGGGCTGGTAACACTACCAGTGAAACTTTGCAGAGAGGGTGGGGGCCTCACTACAGCAACAATTATATTTGTCTCTTACTGTTCTAAAACTGAAACTAACAGTCTCCCGTCACAGCTGGCTGTAGTTATACTGTAGTGTGGTTGATCTTCCAAATTTTGTAGAACTGAAAATTGTACTTCTTGATTCACACACCGTATCTCACTGCCTTGGCAGCAAGCTTACCCTTACTCTCAAGGGGACATAGGAAATGGTCATTTACAACTCAAGTACATGGGGATTTCCTCCATGCAAATTTCATATTCAAGAGACTTTTATTGCAAATTTCTCCGAGTGAATACTGGAATACTGAATACTGGAAGAAGGCTTGAGAGACCTTTTTTTTTTTTTCCCCCCCCCCAGGTTAGCTGTCAGATTAGGGAGGGGAACAGGGGATGGAACTGAATTCCCTGAGTTTGAGTGTGGTGGAGAAAGAAGTTCCCATAAATGTACTTCCTAGTTTTAGGGAAGTTTCAGTTCTCTCTTTGCCCCTGTCCTCCTTGAGTAAAATAGAGATGCATTATTTGTTTAGATCTGAAACTGCTGGGGACAGGGAGGGTCTTGCAGCTGTTACCAAAAGGGAGTCCATTGCCATTGTGGCCTATCAAAATGTTTCTAGTATATGCTACTAGTCACTTGTTCATTCTTCCTTCCATATCAAAATCACTTTTTGTGTATCAAGTTCTGGATCTCTTCTTTTTCAATTTTACTTTAATGAACCTTTGATTTTTTTTTTTCTTTGAAACAGACTGCCTCATTTATCAGCTCAATAGGCTGTATCGTATGTATTCATAGAACCCCAAGTATGCCTCAAAGCACTTTTTGAATTAGTCTCCTGTAAAGCAACAAGGAATAAATGAAAGAATTTGCTTGGTATCAGAGCAGCATGTCTTTTACTGATTGCATGCCAGATGAATGGTTTTATTTTGAGTAGTTTACATGTGACAACAGTAGTCACAGCTGTCATACAGAAAAAGATAACTGATATTTTTTTCAACATTCTTATTTTTGTTGCCATTAAATAAGTAGCAGTGTCAGTGTAACTGTGTAAGTCTTGTGCTCAGGTCTGCTCAGTGAGACCTGAAATGTTCACACGAGTGAAGCCAACGAAAACCCGCTTCCAAGGAAGCCTAGGAAAGGCAGTGAAGCTTCACCTTTTGTGTGAGCCATAGCACTGTAGAATTTCGCCTTTTAATGTGCAAATGAAGCCTGCAGGATCCTCTGAATACATCTCTGGCTCCTGCACTTCAAAGTGAGCTTTGGGAGCCTTGTACAGGGGAGTGGTAGTGGTTAGGTCTATCACACTTTCTCTTTCCCTCGTTATTCTGTAATATATCTACCTTTGGGGGGAGGTATCAGGCTCCCTTATTGGTCTAAGAAAATGCTCACGACTCATTTAAAGGAAGAAACGTAGAAGAAAATCATTGATGGTGTATTTCCAAAAATGATGTCAAAAGCCACCAGTTAATAGCAGAAGTTAGTTTGTGCGATGTATTTGGCATGTAAAGAAAATTTTAGATTTAATTTAAGTCTGTGACTTTATGAAAAGAGCCTGGTTTCTCTTGGTACTTTTTTTTCCTCCTTCCCCCATCAGTGTTTCCCCAACCTTTTGCTAAGTGATTGCTTTTAGCTACAACATCTATTGCTCAGGCCAGAGACTATTGAATTACTTCTGACTTCTTTTGTATTAAAATAACAGCAATTCTTTTTGATTGTAGCAGTATGTAGCAGTTCAATTCTTGAATCGATTTTGATGCTGGTTTTGTTTGGAGGTTTGTCCCAAAAATCTTTTACAGTAAGTTGGAGACCAGAAGTAACTCATTTATGTGGCATTTAAATAACATTACAGTTTTGAATTATATTTCAAACTATTTTAGCAAACAGCAGTAAGGTCACTTTCTTGTGTACATAGAAAAACCTGCACAAGTTAAGCAACAGATTTTGGGAGAAAGATCCAAAAGTTACAAAGGTCCACTGGAAGATGTGATAAGGTCCAGGTATTCAAAAAAAAATTTAACATGGAATTTAAATGCCTCTGTCCTCTAAAAACAACAGTAGGGAAAACACCTGCTCTAATAAAGCTGCAGGACATAAATACTTTAAGGAGACCATTTTAAAGTTTTGAAAATTTTCCTGTTTTAAGAAGTAAGAATTCTTATTTTGCCTTGGCATGTAACTGTACAATGGCATGGCAAAACCTGAAAGACTGCTTAACATTTTTAATTGATGAAAGAAGGAATTTTTTTTTGAAGAGTATTAATAACTAACATTGCACTTCAGATGGTCTAGAAAAGCTAGTTTATGTAACATCATTAATGGCTACAGTGAGAAACAGTAAGTTTTAGCCTAGGTTCTTTGCATCGGGTACAGATGTGTTTAATTTTTATTACAGCTAACCTAAAATGCATTTGAAATTACTTTTGTTTTTTTCAGGGTCCACACATAGCATCAGTTACTCTTGCTGCATATGAATGTAACTCAGTTAATTTTCCTGAGCCTCCTTACCCGGATCAAATTATCTGCCCTGATGAGGAGGTGACTGATGGATCCATCTCTCTATGGGCTATCATCTCAAAAGTCAGGCTGGAGGCCTGCATGTGGGTAAGGTTTGCTTTATAAAACTTCAGCAATTTTAATTTATGCACTTAATTTCTGAGTTCAGCAATGGACAAACATTGCTGAATTAAGCAAAATAATGATGGCTTACACTGCCAATAGTAACATTTATATCTGCAATATAAATAGTTACTTTCCTGATCAGCCTTCTCTGTACTAGCAATATAGTATTAATCCCCTATAGTAATAATCTCTTTTAAAAAAAAAAAAAAAAAAAAAAAAGTAATAGGTTATTAGGGGGTTGTCTTTTATCAGCTGCAGTGTTGACTCTTTTTCTACATGCTAGCAGAAAATGCTCGTGTGCTTCAAAGCTGTTGATGCAAAAGGTAGGTTTCAGAAAGGGTATCTGCATTGTGAGTGGTCTCACAGCTGTTGGGTCTTACGCTGACTGCATGCAGTTAAGCAATAAATACTTTCAGTAATTTTGAGCCTATAACTTGAGCGAAGTTGCAGTTAACTCCTATGAAGGGCTCGGACCCCGATATCATAGCTGAGATATTTTTTCTGTTTCTCTGCCTGTTTCCATCATGGCAAACTCTTCACTTCAAACGGGAAAAGCAGGTTAGTTTTTAAGTGAATCAGGCTCTTAGGAAATGCTGTCATTGGAACTTCCTTTCTGTTTTCCTTTCATTCCTTCTGCAGCTTTTTTTTTTTTTTTTTT
>VXAA01004978.1:304635-364410 GCA_013399115.1 Anseranas semipalmata | reverse complement strand
TTTTTTTTAAACTTTGATTTTTGGAGGATTTTGGTCAGTTGTTTTTTTCATTATGGGTAGGTGATTTCTAATTGCAGTTTACACAGATGCATCTGCTGTAAACTGCATGCCAAATTAACTTTATTTTACTACTGACTTCCTGTTCTGACTGATGATTTAATTATGAAATTCTTGGTTGTCCAATTCAAATGTACAGAGAGGAAATTCTGAAAATACATAGTATCTGATGTCTGCCCTTGTATTCCCAGATACCTTCTAATGATATGAAAAGATCTTAAGGCAAATTCGGTTACTACAACTTTTAAAATTATCAGCAGTTGTATTACTTAAAAAAATTACACTTAGATCGTACACATTATAGACTAAAGTAACATACAGCAGTACAAAGTCAAAATAACAACGGAGAAAGTGAGCTTACAGCCCTCTCAAGAAGCAAAGTACATCTTACATTTTAGTCTTTCTAATGAGAGGACAGATATGCCTGAATGCTTGATAAGTAGCTGGAAGTATAAGTACTTACAAGACCATAAATAAAAGCTTTTTTCCTTTTTTATTTTGCTTGCTGGTCCCCTTCTGCTTAAGTTTGTTTAATGAAGACCAGAGTAATAAAAATGGCATTTACAACTACGTTTCTAGGGTTGCAAAATACAAATGTAACTCAGGGTAAACATGCATTGCTTAATCTTCAGCATTTAAAATAACTGAACTATGATGAGAATTAACTAGTTTAGAAATGAGTTAATAGAGTTTCAAGCATTGAAATCTTGTATCCTTCGGGAGAACAAATAGTACCTTCAATCTTTCATGTCAGCAGCATTTCTTGGTTCAGGCTAGGGAAAGGACACGGGAATAGGACCAAGCCAGAACGTTTTGTATCCCCCTCTTCCCCGCCTTTCTTTCTTCTCGCCTTCAAATTCACTGTCAGCTACCTTTTCACTGAACTCTGTCTCCACGAGATTTTCCCTTGGGAGCATTCTCTGTCTACCAGTGGTGTCTAGTGTAATGTTATGCTTTCTTGGAATGTTTCATGAGTACATAAACATTGCTTGCTAATTTCCTGTAAGCCAAATCAAGTTGGCAACTGCTGCTGCTTCTTCCAATATGTTTCTTTTGTCCTAATTCCAGTTCACATTTTATGGAAGCTGTTGAAGAAACTTACTCTCGATTCTGTCACTCTTAAACCAAATTCCACTTAACTGGAAAGTAACAGTGACTTCCAGAAAACAAAGCAAGCTGATTTTTTTTCAACTCGGAACCTTACTAAAAATTTTTGTATTGAATCACTTTTCACCTTTTAAAGTGAAATCAGGAATAGTAAGTATAATTCCTAATCTGGGCATGATTGAATGAACTCATTTTTTTTTTTTTTTTTTTTTTTATGGAATCAGCAACTTCTAATTGGATCTAAAATCTGAACTTATCATGGTAAACACTAGATGAATGCAAAATAAAAGGAATTATTAGATGTGTACAGATGTGCTTCTTACACAGCATGAGGAGCCCTGTGAGGAATAGGTGCAATAGCACCAAGAGCCTGTTTCCTTTAGACTTGTAAAGTGAAGTGATGTTGAAAGGCTCCAAAGTGAAATCTGGCCAATCTGCTTGATTGTTTGGAGCGAGACAGGAGGGTGGCAGTAATATAAGTTTTTATGTAAAATGTTGAAAGCAGGACGGTCCCACTGGGGACTTTGCAGGCCTCTGACTATAAAGCTGTCCAGGCTAGGTATCCTGCAAGGTCTGAATGCAGGGATTTATCTGCACAAGGGATTTGCTTCAGATCACAAAAACATCAGCAGCTGTTTCAGCCAACTTAAACCAGGTACAGTTCTTTTCCAGAGATTAAAATCATTACTAGTCCCCTGCATGTCAGTGATACTCATTTCTGTTGATAATGAGTGTTACTGGGATTAAATATCACTGTATCTAAGGAATTATTAGGTGAAATGAAAATGATGCTTTTTAAAATCACTATAAAAATTGGCTCCACCAGTCCTGGCCTGCAGAAGGACTCTCAAAAACAATCTGCTAGGTGTATGCCAGTTTTCACAGCCTTCCATCCCACAGGGACAAGGAATTCAATAGTGCCCTATGTTTTTAATGTGTTGCAGCTTTTTTCTTTTTTTCTCTCTCTCTCTTTTTTTTTTTTTTTTTTTTTTTTTTTTTTTTTTTTTTTTTTTTTTTTTTTTTTTACAAGAAATGAGGGGAAAGAATAAAATTGTTTAATTGCTCAGGATTAGCAGAACAGGCAGCCTATGTCCTGTCCAGGTTAAAATCTGTTTAAAAGACTCTTTCTAATGGAGTAATTTCCCAGTTTCCTTTTCTGAATGTACTTGTGTAAAAGAATTTTGGTTAGCATTTACCTTCCTGATTGTTGTTAGTAAAACTTGTATTCGATGTGAAATGGTGAAAATAGGGATCTAATGTTATGTAAAGCAGTTAATTAGTTACTGGGTTACTGGTTTGTATCCCTTAATTGCTTGCTTTTTCTTTTTTCTTTTTTTAAATGCACTTAAGGAAGCTATCTCAGGCAGACATGAAATCATATGATTTTGTTGCACTTCTGAAATGTTTTGTAATGAGCATGTGACTTATCCAATTTAAAGAAAGTTCATGTCCAGTACACGCATGCGAACCTCTTCCTCAGTTAACAAAATGAAGCCAAGGCAAATTGGCAGAGCCTGGAGAAGCAATGTGACTTTTTGTTCTTGCATCACCCTGAGAACATAACCTCAAGTTAATTTTTCTGAAACGTTGTTGCTACTGTTTGCAGGCTTATCTTCCCTTGTGCCAGAAACAGGCAGATTAATGAAGTTCAGCTTGTTGCGCTCGTTTAAATTTTTCTTCTGTGGAAAACAAGGCATAAACATGTGAGGCTGCGCACTTTATACGCTTAAACTGAGACTTTAACAGTTCGGGTAACTGCAGAGAACAGCGGTATTTAAAACCACAACCTGTTGATTTGGAATATCCACAGCAGCTGGAATTCTCCCTTGCATGCAGCTGCATATAGAGCGGGAACAAAGGAAATTGAAAAGCTTTTACATAGCTTCAAAGGAATAGAAAAGCATTTGTTACTACTGACCCTAAGAAAGAAAAGCCATCTGCATGCAGCTAAATTTTAGCACTTTTCCAATGAGCTGCCCAACTATTGTGCTATTACCTGTCCTATATTTAAACTATTCTGAGTTTAATCCAAGTTCCTGTTTCATTAGCCTATGTTTATCCATATGTTCAATCTTAGTTGTCTCTTTCCTATTCTTTTTTTTTTTTGGTTAAGCTAAAGTTGCATTGACCCACAAGACTGAAATGAGTCATTTGATGTCCTGAGAAAACAAATATAATTTTCATGTGGTAAGAAAGGAACCGTGCTTTCATCTCTGGTTCTCTTGGCTTTCTTTATTCCATCTTAAGGAGGGAGAAAACTTGAGATCAAGCTTTGCTTAACCTTATTTTCCTTGTTTGTAGAGGCAGTAAAACTTGAGCCTGTTTTCTAATAAACACTTGCACAAAGTCTCATGACTTTGTAAACTGTAAGTAAACTGCATGACAGCACAGGGGAGGAGTTCCCAGATTATTCCGAGGGCCGTGCAGGAGCAAGGGCTGTCACATGCCGGCGAATGTGTCCGGCATCATGCGGTGGGGTGAGATGGCAGTGCTGCGCTGAGTCAGGGGCCGGGTCAGCCAGCAGGACGTGGCCTGGCTGGCTCTGCGGCTGTAGCGCTGTGACAGGCTGCAGCCTCCCCGCTACACCACGCACTGCCGGGCCCAGGCTGCGGGGCTGTGCTGCTGCTGGGCAATGTGCCACTTCGCGGGGCCCCAGGGATGCGCTGATCTTGTAGTTTGACCTCGCAGGCCACGGCTTGGGAATTGCTGCCTTGCAGCATGGTAGTCTGCGTTGAGAGAAGCTGAATTTCCCTGAACTAGGAAAGGGAGGAAGTGGGATCTCAAAGCAATGGCTTTATATGTGAAATCAGGAGAAATATGTCCTGGTGGGTAGAAACAAACTTCTCAAAGCAGCTGGTCTCCACAGTTCTTCTGGAATAATATGGTACATGTCTATGGCTTCTAATCTTTTGAAATGCCTAAGGGACTGTGCGTATCACATGTTTCCTATTTAAGAACAAACAAAAAAATAAATCGGGATTATTCTTTTCCCAGGGTGCTGGCACAGCAATTGGAGAGCTACCTCCATATTTTATGGCGAGGGCAGCCCGACTCTCTGGTGCTGAACCTGATGATGAAGAGTACCAGGAATTTGAGGAGATGCTGGAACATGCAGAGACTGCACAAGTAAGAACAGTGCAAAACAACAGAATTAATAAAACACAGAACAACTAGATGGAGTAAATAACCATTCCAATGAAATGGGCATGGGCCAAAAATCAGTTGGTGCAAGTTCACAAGGGACTTCCCAAGGGTGGAAGAAGATTCTCTACTGGCGAGAGATACCTCTGGCAGCAGGAGGATGAGAATGTAGCTTGTTGAAGCACATACAGTTGTGCAGCCAAAGTATTTGGTGCTACAATCAACCATGATTATGGAATAGCTGCATTTAAAACCTCCCTGGGCCAGGTGATTTTCAGTCAGCTTATCCCCCCCAAGATGACATTTGTCTGCCTTGCCACTAACAGCCTCAGGGACCAGTGCATGATCCATTCATCAGCTGAAGGAAATATATTTTTCCTGGTGTGAAAATGCAACCAAACTGCTTTGAATCCCTCTTCGTTGCTCTTGTAATTTATTTTCTGGATAGATTAAGTACTGCTTGTGTTACAGCATCATTTGCAACTGATGCTGTACATCAGTCAGATGTTATAGCTGATAATTTTTCATTCAGGTAAGGAGTTTGCATCTTCTTCAGAAGTTATTGATAGTGTCTTAAAAGAAATCTAACGTTTTTTCCTCAAACTTCTTGCCACTGAATTTCTCTGTATTTTTCCTTCTTATCCTGTTTTTTTGTCTACCAAAACCACTAGGTAGAAACAGGTCATGAGACTGCCATTATACAAATAGCAGATGCTATTTACTATGCACTGTTGTCTTTTAACTGTTCTGCCAGGGTACTTTCTTGATAGAAATAAATACTTCTCCCCACCCCCACTCAAATAGTGGAGGAAGCTTTTGGAAATACTGAGTGCAATCTAGTAATACTAACAGTAAACCCTGTGTTTTGAGAGCTTCCCTCTACTAAAAAGTTCCAAAGGGTTTTTCTGCTATTGTATGTAGTAAATTCTTCTATTTCTTTAAAGATGCAGTGGCGAAAAAAAAAAAAGAAACCTGCTTATGTCTTTACCCTACTGTCAGTCTTTGCTTTGCAAAGTAATCCCTAGCTGCAAAAAAAAAAAAAAAAAAAGTCAAATACATGACTCGCTATCTGTGTTTACTGAAACTCTCCCAGCGAATTATGTGCACGTAAAGTTCTGGGAGCAGCCAGAGCTGCTTTCCAGAACGCACAGTAAGATTCTTGGGCAGAAAATTTTTGCTAGAGAGCATTTTGTCAGGACAGGCCAAAATATAGCTAGCTGTATTGACTGCCCTTAGTAAATGAATGGCATTGTGTAATTAGTTAAGAAAAATGATGGTGTTATTTACCAGTACTTTTGATTTTATTTTCTTGGCAATTGAATTTGGATAGAAACATGTTGTTTTGTGGATGAATAGCCAGAAAAAAATTCTTTTTAAACTACACTTGTGGTTTGGTTTCTATAAAATTCTCTTAACATGAGGCTTTGACAATCTGATTAAATTGTATTGCACTCATAAAACTGACAGTTCTGTTTTTTCCACTTGCTAATACAACTTCCTTTTTGCTTTTGGCTTCAATCATGTTTTTGCTAGATGTCTGTGGGATACAGGCCTGCCTTTTCCTATGACCTTGAGTAAATCCCAATCTTAAGCATAGTTTATCACTATCTGTTCTGTAATTGCAACTTCATGAACAGTTATAAAGTCTATTTTTAAATTGCTTAATAAGTCATTATTACCTACATCAGCTTCTCCCATTCCACAAGTTTAAGCCTTGTGCTTAACAAAAAAATGGGGGATGTGACAAGTGTCTCATGCCATGGACACTACCACAAATGTTTGACGTCAACTGACAGAAGCCTTCTTTCAGTATAAAGGTCTCGCTTCTTCCTGCCTTTTTGAAAGGCATGAAATTGGGTGTGTTAGATTTTGAAGAATAGCTTCCCCTTCTACTTCTGCTGAGCTGCTCTATGCCTACAAGGCAAAGCCAAATGGCTTGACGTTTTTGCGTGCGTGTGTTTTGTTTAGAAAGCTTGTTGCTGCTGTTTCTTAAAAACAATGGTAATTTTGAGAAACAGATGAGGATCTTCTATGGTGGGAATAGACTATGAATTGAACATCCAGCCTGAATGATCTGTGAGGGGGGAATGTGCCTGCTAGTTTGACAGTTTAAAAAACAACAAGAAAAAAAGGAACTTAAAAAGATTAAACAGTGTAAAATTTGAGTGCCCCATTCAAAATCACACAGAGTAAAATATTATTTACTTTGAAGTCTATTGATGGATTTTCTGTCATAAGTTGCAAATCTAAGTGACCTGTCTCCTTGAGCGAGGTTTTGAGAAAACTCATTAGCCTGTAGATGATGTGTAAGTCTGCCTCGTACTTTCCATTAGCATACTTCAGAAAAAGCCCCTCATTTTAAGGGAACACTCACTTCTCCTTTCTGTGTGTCTGTGTGCATACTGGTGAGCCTGTCCTGGTTACATAAAGTGAGCTCCAGAGCTTCTCTTGCCTCGTGGCTGCTCTTGTTAAAATCGAGTGACTTTGCCCTGGAGAAGGAGTGCGGTTTACAAGCAGGGCTCTTTTTTGTCAAAGCTCCACACAATGCAGAGCCCAGCATGCTATAGAAACAGAGCAACTTGGCCTGGTTTGTTAATACTTAAGACAGTATTTAAAAATTATACATGTTTAAAACGGCATTCAGTTGCTCTTAACTCTCTTCCAGTCAAATTCCAGAGCAATGGCAATTTTTATCAAAGCTCCCCTTTTAGCAGGGGGGAGTATCTCCAGTGCAGCCGTTCAAACCAACCTCTCAATTAGGGGAAGTGAATCTACTACTTAGTGCTGGGGCAGCACATTGGTAATAATACAGTGCAAGCATAGTTTTGTGCAGCTTCATGTCTACACACACGTGCAGGGCTTTTGCTTTCTGACTGTTTAATAGTTGCTGGTTGTTAAGTGCTCTCATCTTTTCTCTGTTGTGCTGAAGCACTTAAAGCTGACGGAGGTTTCTGGTGAAAATGAAGCTTAATGCCAGCTTCCCTCGAGGTACTTAGTGATAATGCGTAATGTGTGCGCCCTTGCTGTGTCACGGTGCTCTTTGCTAAGAGGAGAAAAGTACTGATATCTTTGCTGTATATCTAATCCTTAATGACTGTAAGTGTTTGGATTCATTAAGTAGCATATTTTTAAGAACTAATGATTTACACATTAGGCTTTGCTTCTGTGCAGTATTGCTGCAGCCAAATTTCCATGTAAAAATATTTTCTAGTTGCCTGTGTTACTATCAGTCACTGCTGTTTGTTTACTTCCCAAACTGTGTCCTGCCTTTGAAAGAATATAAACTTGAAAAAGGGTTAAATCCATAGAAATGCTGAGGTGCAGCAGGACTCGTTTGTAAATGATTGAGTGCCATCTGCACACTGAATGTCGGTTGTTGCTGGGACCTGTTTTTGACTCCACTGAACCTTTACTGGTTGTGGTTTGTCTGGCCATCACATGACTTCTCTGAAAATTCCCCCTCCCCTCCATTTCCAGTAAACTGTTTGAACAGGAGTGACTCAGACTGAAACCAGCTTCCCTGTAACCACAGGGCTTGTTAAAGAATTTGTCAACGTGGACTCAAGAGGGTTTGTATTAAACTAAGCTGCAACTGCTTCGGTTTGCATTGCGTCAGGAGTTCCACCGAACAACTTCCTGCTCGGAGAGTCGGCTTCTTGTCTGCAAGGAGTTAAACTGATGAACTTTGCGATAGTGACAGTTAGACACATGTTAAACCCATCTTTCCAGCATTTCTGAAAGGTCTTGTGCCTTGAGCTGGATTGCTTTTCCACATCTTAACGCGGGGTTTCTCTTTGCAGAAGCAGAACAAAGTACGCTACCACACCCAGCCATGGTTACTTGGAGAACCCAGCACTGTGTTCTGACACGACACTGTGACTTCATTGAAATGGAATGATTAGGTTCATCTAATAAGCAAAATGTTACTTAATTAGCAGTGTAAAGTAAGATGGCCAAATTAAAAATGGATCTCTCCCATGATTAAACTAACAATTAGTATCTGGTAAGTTCCTGCCTGAAAAGGATTCCCTGGCTGCTGGCTTGTTTAATCAAAAGGTTTGAAGGGTATTCTTTACAAGAAAAAAGAAGTTAAAGCAGACCACAAGCAGGTTTTTATAAAGAAGTTATCATAAAAATGGAAGTGGTAAAGTCGTATACAATAACTGGAAAACGTTGACTTCTTTTTTTTTCTTTCCCAGAAATAACTTGTTTAAACCCAACATCAAATTCCATTAGTAATTTTTCTTGCTCATTCTTCCAGTCACCCCCTTTCCTCATCAGCTTCCTCTCTTTATTAATTGTGCCGTACAAGGAGGAGATTGTTGGGTGTTTGGTCTAGGCTGCCTGATGGGTGGCCACCAGGAGGCTTGTCTGCACACCGTGCATTCCTGAAGTTTGATGTGTGCTTTTGTTAGTGTATGTATGGGAGGTCTCTCGCTGCTTTTATCTTGGCCCATAATTAAATATAAATGGAAAACTGATCAAACCTTGAAGCTTCACTGTAGAAACTTCCTATGAATGCTGTAGCTTGAGAGTGAGAGAGCATACTGGTAGTAGTAAACTAATAGTAAAATGTGATGTTTCTTTCACAGACAGTACAATAAACTGTGGCTATACTAAGTATCAGCTTTGTTCGAAATTGTTCACCAAAATTAGTGAGTTGAGATAAGCTTTGGAATGGGTCAACGAAAGCTTTAAATAAGGCAACTGTTGTTATCAGGAACTTCCTCAGAAAAGGGGTAGCAAAGAGTTAATATAGGCTCAGGGTAGACAATAGGAGCTATGAGTAACAAATGTGTAAGCCACCTCCTTGCTGGATTTCTTTGGACACTGGCAAGAGAATAAGCAGTCTTGTGCCTGCATTGTTCTATTCATTTGCACACCTGCTTACAGATAAGCAAAAAACAGCTAGGAGGGTTTGCTAATGGTAATCTAGAGATGACTTTTTCACATTCTGCTTTGAGCTGTTCTTTGTGATACCTCTGTTAGCTAAAACTCATTGACAGGGCCCTCTGTCTTTTTAATGTTTAGTGTGAAAGTACATAAATCAGTAATAGTCAAACCACTGAAGAAATCTGGAGTACTTTGTATTTTCACTCAGTATGAGGCTATTAGCTCTGAATAATTTCTGCAGTAACAAATATCTCACTTTGCAACAGAAATTAACCTTTTAATAATGAATATCACAAAGTTTACTAGAAATCTTGCATGCTGCCTTTGTACTGCAGCTGTGGAGAAGCAGTTAGTTGCGCTCTGCCATTGGGTTTGCATGCCTTGTTCCCTCTGTGTTGGCAATGCTTGATACAACTTTCTAAGGGAACAAATTGGACCTGAACACTTTTGTTTCACTCTTTCAGAGTCATATGGGCTATTTTCAGCTTTGTGATCCATACAGAAAAAGCAGTAGCTAGTCAATAAACCTGTATAGCTTAGGTGAGGTTTTATGGGACGTTTGGATTGGGGGGGTGAGGAGGATGCATCTACATATTTTCTAGGGAATAAAGTTGGGGTGTTTCTGTCATGCCTCCACATAGGGCTCTTCTGAAATCTTCAGTTTAGTCTCAGAATTTCTATCATTGCGTGGATAGATATATACAATTTTTTTTAAACTTTACATGGACAGATAGGTTGCCAGTTGTATTACAGCGCAGAAAAAGTAGCTTCTAAAACACAGTTGGCGTAGAAATATTTCAAGGAAGATAAAGAACAAATTAAAGATTGAAAAACAGAAAATTAAGAACCCAAACAAAAGTTTGGGTCAGATAAGCTGCTTCAAAAATATTTTTTTAGAGAGAGCCTTCAATAACTGATACAAATTAATTATGGTATCATAAGAAAATGGCAACTTTTTTTTTCCTGCTTCAGACACTGTTTAAATATCTGTGTTGTACAAGAGTCTGGTATGCAGACCACTTCTCTAAGCTGTCTGGGAACCTCTGCTACTTCCCAGGGTGAACAAGCGAGAGGTATGCTTAGCTTTGCACATCTGGCTAGGTTGAGTAGGAAGACTTGTGTGTGCAAAAGGATTTGTCAGCTGTGTATAAAATCGCTCACTTTTATTATACATGTGTTTTTTCTGTGCATGGGCTTTCTTCCTTAACTTATTTCTAGGTTCCCTGTGGGGGAAGAGTATGTTTTTTTTTTTTTTTTTTTTTTCCAGTGCTGGTGACTTTGGCTCTGCTTTGTGAGGGATTAAAAAGGTCAGTCTGGTTATCAAAAATTGCTTCCCTTCTTGATGATGATGGCTGAAGTAAAGTAACTTGCTTAATTCCAGCCATCTTGAGCCCTTCTTTGCAATGCCTGGATCTTAACCCCCCCAAAATAGGACTTTATAACTTGTAATGGATAAAAAAAATTGACATCATCCTGGAATGCCGCTATACACATCATGCCACTGTAACTAGATCGGCAGACCTGTGGCCACAACAGCTAATTGCGATTGCAGCTTTGAGATAAATGAGCACTCACTGTGCAGCTGCAATGGTATTTTAGGCAGCCAGTACGTTGGTGGAGGCCATGCCAGCGCACACTTTCAACTGCAGAAGCAAAGGCTGCAGAGGTCAACATCTGATGTGTGGGAACCAGAGTGATAGGATGTTCTTTTACTTCATTCTTCTCTCTGTAGGTGGCTGCTAGTATCTTGTTATGGAATCACAGAAAAATTCATCTTGAAAGGGACCTTAGGCAGTCTGTAGTCCAAACTTTTGCTCCAAACAGGGTCAGCTATGAGATAAGGTCAGGTTCCTCAGGCGTTATCACGTCTGGTCTTGAAAACCTCCAAGACTGAAGACTGCACAACCTGTCCGGGTGTTCTGTTCCAATGTTGCACTGTCCTAATGGCCTTGCCACTTCACTGACATGCCAAACTGACAACTGTCTTCAGTGAAAAGGTTTTCAGGTTCTACTTGCTGCCTTATCTCCTACAAGATGCGAATAGAAAGTAGTTCTTTCGCAAACAGAGAAATAACAGATTTTTATTTCATGCTTTTGTGCACCACTACAAAATTGTGAAGTGTCACAGGGGACATGTTGCTTCATGCTACTGCACAGACCTGACATGAGGAGTAGAGCGTAGAGGTGGCAGGGGATGTGGTAAAAGGGCTACTGCTCTATAGGGCAGATATGATAAGACTGAAATGACATTCTTCCTCTTCCTTCAAACTGTTTCCTTTGTATCTTATTCTTTAAAAAATACATATATATTTGTACAGTATGAATCAAAAGGACTTTTTATGTAGAAGTCTTAGAGCTTCAGTTCTAGTTGTGGAAAATGCTGGCATTATTTTGAGAGCACCTACTAACTCTTGAGAATCTGTAATATGAGTTCATTTTGGTATAGCACTTCCAAACCTGAACAGGGTGTTGGACTGTAACCATCTAAAATCTGGGAACTAAAGCTCTTGAGATGGAGCTTATTATGAAGAAACATTTGCTGGTTCTTCCCCCGAGGTCTTGGGAAGAGGGAGAAGCGGGGAAATAAAATGTGCTTACGTTGGTTAAGTAGGTTAATGAAATTAAGAAAATACCGGCAAGTTCCTAATGGTAATAGTCTGTTTAATTCAGAGCTGGTCAGAGTGAGGGGTCTCATTTACCATATAATGGAACCATTACTTGGAAGTTTCATATTTTAACTGCAAGGCGGGTTAAAAATAAATGACCAGGGAAAGAAAAGCTTGCTGTTGGAATGAATATTTCACTCTGTTGTTCTCTGTTCCTGTATGACTTCTAAAAGATGGAACTGTGCACACTGCTCTATCTGTGGACTCTAACATCTTTCTTTTCCGGCAGCAGCTTTAAAATTTGATTATGAAAACAATAGGTTTAATTGTGCTTTCTGTGGAAGAACTTTTTTTTATGTCACAGGAACTAATTGTAGTTACTCATATGTCTGAGTGTATAAAGTCACAGAGTTGAGCATCTTTTTGATTATCTTCATGGATGGCAGCATCACCCCCTTAACATGCAAACAACCTCAAGAATTTGAATACAAACAGATGTGGAGGTAAATCTGTGCATTTCCCTCAACAGTCTGTATTCAGTATCCTTGTCCTAGGAAAGGCTGGTAGAGGAATTCACCTGTATATTTGTTTTCTTGTTGACTTGGGATCTGTATATAGTACTTACTGGATGTTCATCCTTCCATACAAATATTCTGAATAATGCTTTGAAACCTTACTAACTTTAAGTCTGCAAATCTTTGATATAGTGTATTTAATGAGGTTTTGTAGGTACTGCTCTCTTGTCTTTCCAAAGTGCTTCGGGAAAGCCTGTGAAGTCAAGGACCCTGTTTTATTGCTGTTCATCCTATTTCATATTGTCCTTTCTAAAACTGTATTTTCACTTTCAGCATGAACATATATTTCACTTGTAACTTTCCCATATGATTACACTATTGCTTTTCCAGAATTTAATGTCTTGAAAAAAACAGACTTCTTGTGAAGTAAAGTTTTTCCTTCTCAAGTGTAGAATTTGAGCCCCTCCTCTTAATATGGAATGTCTGTCCTTTGCCAGTCATATATAAATACCTTTTATCAAACTTCAGTGCTTACTTAGATCTGTCACCTTCCCTTCGCTGCTTTTAGTAATCCTTGAAAATCTTTTTTAACTTTGTGGTTTAGCAGCTCAGGCCCCCAATATAGGGCCTTTCTTTCCCAGAGTTTCTAGTGATAAATAAGTTTAAACCTTACCTCTCATACCCTCTTCTCTCCAGGTATAAAGGTGGAAATATCCCCTTTTTAGTTTGCCCTTTATTTGCATTAACCTGGAAGTATTTTTGAGTAAAGCTAGAACAGAGGTCCAGGGCCACAGCCCTTCCCATACACGTTTAGATGTTGAGAGTCATTGCAGCTGAAGGAGTGGGAGATCAGTACCGCCATGCACCGCTATCAAAATATGCCTCTTGGCAGCTTACTGGAACCTTACTCAAATCGGTCACCTTTGATGTCTTGCAGAAGATGTATGAAATGGTTTCTTTGGTCGCTGAGTAATGAGCTATTTGCAGTGATAGGCAATGGCTATCAACTGTATCGTGATCTCTGTTCTCTTCATCTTAACTCCAGGTTACTGCGTTGATCATTAAACATTGTTGCTGAGCTGCTGCTTTCTTAGCATGGATGTATGTTGTAACCTCTCAGCCCATAGGTAGCTATCTGACTTCTTTAAAACTGCTCTTCTGCAGTTAATATGTTATTTCAATGAGTTAATAATTCTTCCCAGTCCTCTGAAATTCTAGAATTCATTGCCTAACCACAAATGGTCATTCTCCCATAAGTTGTGTTTGATTCCATTGTGTTGTAACAGAAAGCCAGAAGAAACAAAATATTGTGCAGTTCATTTTTAACATAACTCAGATTTTTACATAAAAAGGAGCACTGTCTTTGTAGGCAGCTTTTTAAATGTTAAGGAATTTATAATTTTAATAATCTGAGACAGTCGCTGCATACGTTGTCTTCAATCTTTGGAGAAAAATGTTCTCCTCTGGAGATTATTATTTGTATAATTAAACTTCATTTCTACTAAGAAAATACTAAAGCTATAATATATGTTATGCTCAAATGTTGGGGGATTGTCCACTTCTTCCTCGCATGCAAGCTACACCTTCCTATCAGGGGAGTCTGCGGCACTAGGATGAATACCTCTCTCTACAACAGCTTTGGTGTTCTTGTTCGTAGTGGACCTGTTCCATCAAGCTACAACACATTCACTTCAGATCCCTGTTTCCCTCTGTCTTCATGTTGTTTTGATGTTAGTTCATGATTCTGTTTTTTGTTAGAGTATCAAATCCTGCATAACCACTCCTAAGCTTTCCAGAAATTTATTTTGAACTTCTTAAGGCTACCATTTAAGGCAGGGTAATTAATATCCTACTTGAGCAATTGCATTCATACTTCCATCACTGATTTTCCCCAATCCTGTGTTAAGGTGCTGTTCTTACTAGTAGAGAATACATGCACTAAGAAATTGTGATTGATTTTGGTGTCATTCTTATATTCCTTCCCCATCTTTACTGGCTTTCCTCTTATTGGTATATTGGTGGTTATAGCACAATTAGCAATATGTTTATAAAGTGCTTGATATATTTATAGCAAAAAAAAAATGTGATAGAGGAAAGGTTCTGGGCCTCAAATCAACCTCACTCTGGATCGTCTCAGAGGCTGACAACTGGCATCACTGCTGTGTACACGGAAAGTTGGTTTGTGATAGGGAGTCACAGCTTTCTTGATGCTCCTAACAACTGATTGCAATTTCATGTTAGAAAATAAACTGTTATATTGCATAATCATTATAGGCCCATCTGCACAATCTTTCAAGGGAATAACTTCTGCTGAAGTCTTACGGCTTGTTTCCATAAGGACTGTGCGATTCAGTCCTGTGCTGACTGGTCAGAGCTCCTTCTTCACTGTGAACTAGTTTATTTGCTCTGGATCCACTAACAGTCTCTGTTTTTAGAGATTAAGAAAAAAAGATGTTCACAATTTCTTTGTGAAGAATAAATTGTGACCATTCTGTGTTCTGATACTAAATCAGCGTTATAGAGGAAAAAGAATCAAAATTGTTGTTTTTTTCTGCTAGAGCTTAACTAAATCCAGTGAAACATTCATTACTGAAATACAGAAAGGCTTGCGCATTTTATTTTACAATGAAGGGAGAAAGAAGAAATAGAGATTTAAATCATAAATGGGAGCAAGAATGGGGTGAAGCCTTGTAGTTAAAACAAGATTGTCCATTCAGTCTTTCCAGAAGCAGGGCTTTTTTATGGGGGTAAATGGTCTGTACTCATGGACTATGGTTATACTCAAAGCTGTATCATAATGCATGTTTAAAGGAGGAACATTGTGGTAAGCCTTACTTAGCAGCAAAGGATGTAATTTCTCTTTACTAGATCCCTTTAGGTTTGGAGGTTTAGAAGGGTTTTTTGCTTTTGTAACATGTAGTAATGAAATGCTGTTATCAATAAAATGTGTCATTTTTTTAAAGGCAGATATGAAGCAAGCTTCCTCCAGCTGCCAGCTGAGACTTGTGAATCAGTATTTCAGCACTGACCTTTTTATGCCTCGTATTTCCATTCCAATTCTTGAGACCTGATGATTAACCCAATGAAGTAATGTTTAATCATTTAACCTTCCTTTGCCTGTATTGCAGCAGTCACAGGAAATCTATCTCNAAAAAAAAAACAAATCATCTTCGAAAGGGACATAGTGAGCAAAAGTATCCTGAAATGTTGTAGAGAATGAATCATATTAGCTGAGAGTCAAGTCCAGTCTAGATACTTTAATTTTGGGGGAATATGTTTTGCCTGTAAGTAGCTGAACTTTTATGTCTTTTTAAATTTTTTTAAAGCAGTAAGTTATGAAAGTTGCTTTGCTTTTATTTCAAATGCTAAAAAATTAGAGAAGAGATTATTCCCTATGAAGGATTTGTAACAGAAAAAATATATTGTGAAATAGGTAAAAGTTGTGAAACTGATGATTGTATTCTCTGAGAAATGAAACTTTTAAGGGTTTTTTATTATTGCAGATGTCGCAAAGATTTGACAAATGAAATTTAAGGAAGCAACCTAACAGAACTATTTCTGAACTTGTTTATATTAAAGTAAATGTAGAGACTGCAGATAATATACTTCTGTTGTAACCCTGATGTGTATATTGCCATGCAAATTATTTGTACCTGTGATTACATTAGATCATGGGAAATAAGAAAAAAATCCTAAATTTATCTCTTTTGGCTTATTTGGAAAGTTTGAAAAAGGAAGACAAATTAGAAGTTCCTCACTGAAGTTTTAAGTACCATAGCTGTGCTTTCCATGGAGTACTTTTAATAGATAATGAATGTTTAAAAAAAAAAAAAAAAAAAAGAAACAATCTGAGTAAAACTTTAAAAAAAATAAACAAAAACTTATTAATTCATAAGGTGAGAAGAATGTCTGCAACATTTTTTTTTTGAGACAAATTTCTTACGCATTTTTCAAAACTTTCATTATTGGTTTTAAAACAAAAATTGTATGTTTCGAGCTGGAGATTTAAAAAAAAAAAAGTTTCAAGGCAGCCTTGAATTTTGTATCAGTGTAGAAATCTTGTGAGGGAAGGTGTTTATTTTTAAGAAATGTGATGAAAAATAATGCTTTGTGTTTACACTAGGTTAATACAGTCAATCTCTATATAATTGTAATCATATATACTTTATTAAGCCATCTGTGCTGCAAGTGTTTATAGATGACTTGCTAGAGAGTTTGTTTCCAGTTTCAGCTTGTGAGCATTAACACAACAGTGTATTAGCAATACAGTCCTTAAGATGATGGATAAATATGTTGAAATTAGAACAGAAGCTACTTCCTTTGAAGTATATCATGGATTTATCTGAATAATTGTACTGTTTTAAATATACTTTATAATAAGATTTATAGAGCTGTGAAAAATTCTTGATTGGCTTATAGAAGTGCAAATATTGTTCTAACCCCATAAGCATTGTGAAATGGTTGGAAAAAAAAATAGGAACCGAAAATATCATGGTCACATTCAGCTCTGTTAGTACAGGGGGAGACATCTTATGAAATCCCTACAGAGAAGGCACTGCTTTTTCAGTTCACCTCTGCAAAGAAAAAAAATCTTATCATTGAAAGGATAATGTTGCTGAAAAAGTATACTAAAACATAATATTTTAAACTAAATAGTAGAGAAACTGAAAATGTATTTCTGCTTTTGCATTTGGTTAAGGAATTAGAATACCTATTATCCCCTTCATGTGCCACATTTTATTTCCTTTATTGAGAGCTGTGTGATCACACTCCAGAGTCTGTCATCCTTTTCGGTTTGTGTCCTAAATCCTCAGTGGGACTGAATGTGTGTATTAATGCTAACCCATATTTGTGCTCATATGTTAGCTTGTTTTGGTTTTGTTTACTAACTTGAAAATAACGATGAGGGAATTTTAGTTTGGAAATGTACTGCCCTTGATGTTGCAAGGTTTTTGGACTTAGTTCACTGCTAAGCTATCATATTTTGTTATAAATGACAATTTTTGTAAAAATGCACTCTTAACTGAAAAGCATGAAAAATTTTATCTATCAGGCAGGCATTCTCTAGACCTTTTGTACTAACATAAGCTCAAGTGGTTGGTATCAACCTCCCCAGGAGCAGATTTTGGTTATTCATGTATCCTGCATGTATTCTAGAAACTAAATAGAATAATGTCAGGAACTGTTTTTCGACATAGTGTAAATATTTCATTGTATTCCATTTTGCAGTAAGATATTCATGAGCTGGATCATGTAGTCCTGAGGTGTTACTCTTGGTTAAAGATAGCAGATTTGCCCCTTAGAAGATATTCTAAAAGCCTTTTATATTCTCCTGGGGTTAAAAATGTCCCAGTGTAAGGTGTAGGAAATCTCTTTTTTTTTTGTCTTTTTTTCTTTAAGTTGCAGTATTTGTTTTAATTTGGGTCATTTGTTTAAATATGAACTATAATTCAATATAATTCTTCTGATGTCAATAAGATTTTTTTTTAAATTTAAGATTTCAATTATTTTTAAAGCTTTGAAATGGTGAAAAGTTATTGCTTGAAAAGAGTGTATAAAATCACAGCAAATGGCCTTATCACAGATTTTTTTTAATTTGGCATAAAAAGTTATGTCAGTTCTATAGATCAGAATTTATATAATAAGAAAGAATGTGAAGTAGTTGTAATTTACTTGCATTGGTGTGTAGTATTGATGGCTTCAACAGAATTGTGACAAAGTTAAAATTGCATAAACTGAATTGTTCTGGATTATCTTGCAGTTGCCTTGCGTTAATTACTGATTAAAGTAATTTCCTTGTTAAATTTATCTGATAGTTTTGTAAAAATGCAAATCAATGAATATTGGATTGTTCCTGAAAAATTAGGTTTTCATTACATATTAGTAGATTTTTAATCATTTTTAATAATTACTTTTTAAAGTTTGCTATTACCAAAGATACTCAACTTTTTGTAACTATGTTGCCAAGCCTAAGTAGATAATATTGACCCTGTTTTTAACTTCCTGGGCAGTTTTGCTTTGCATGAATTTTATTCTCACCTAAATTCACTTCCCACATTCAAATGAACTTAAACTGCTTGTGAGACTCTTTATTTTTGCTTTTCAAAAATGTTTACTGTTTATGTGGTGAACTTTGAGACTCTTGAGTTTGTCATGAATATGCTTGAAATTTGTGATCAGAAAATAAAAGTGGGCAACAAGCTCTTAGTATGGCTTCCTAAAGAATAGCTCAAATGTTATATGGTGTGCCACCTTTGTTCCTTTTAAAGTAGTCTAGATTTAACTCTACAGATTTAATGAACTTTACAGGTCTGTTTTATAGACAACCTAGAATTCGCTATTCTGAAAAAGATCCTGGGTTTGCGAACAGATAATGGGATTACTGTAGTCTGTCTTTGTGTTTTGAGAAAGTACCTTTTTATCATTGTAAGTGGTATCGAAGGAATTAATTCCCTCTCCTTGTTTAAGGAATAAGGTAATAGGAGCATTGGCAGTTCAAAGATATGGGGAAAGAAGTACTAGAAACCTGTTTCCATAGTAATGTGAACTTAGTGCCACTTGCAGAGTTTTGAAGAACCACATCTGTAAGGAAAACCAAAAACTCAATACAGTGGTCAGATTTTCACAGTGTGCATTGTCAATTTCTCTTTCTTCCCTCTAAGCCTAGAATTTCAAATTGGCCTTTTTGTTGTTGTAAAAATTCACCCAACTGCTGATCAGAAAATCCCAAAGCGCGGAGGACATTGCAATCACATACACTTTGAGGTATGTTCATTTGGGGTTTTGCCTCATTAATGACTGTGTTTTCTTGTTGGCAGGATTTTGCTTCCCGGGCTAAACTGGCTGTCCAGAACCTGGTGCAGAAAGTTGGGTTCTTTGGCATTTTGGCCTGCGCTTCAGTAAGTTCATTTCATTAACAGATGGGTTTGTAATCACAAATTGCAGGCTGAATGTACTGCAGTGAAGTTAATGCTGTGAACTGTGGGTTGGTTTTATTTATTTGAGTCCATATGTATCTTTTGCATCTTGTTTGCTATTTCTGTGTTTTCTGTGGTGCTTAGGGAAATGGGATGGTTGTGGTAATGGCAAGTACAATAGCATGGAGGAACTCCAGTCCTAGGTTAGTACCAAACGTAAGGAATTTTCCATAAATGCGCAGTGAACAGTTGTTATCCCTTCCTTCAACTTTACCGTGGGGCTTCTTGACACTAGTTCTTCTTGCAAAATAATGACTTTGGAATAGTACTACTTCCTTTTTAATCCATCAGAAAAGTACTGTGCAATGAGGGACCTCTTGAGTTCCTGGGGGGCTTTTTTTGAAAGATAGAACAATTCATTCTGTAGTTTGGCATGGCACAGTGAAACCTGCTAAGAACAGGTCAGTTCACTAAAGATGCAAATAGTTGTCACAGTAGACTTACAAGAGACTGAGCTAAGATGTTCCTAAAACTGACGAAGTTTCTGTGTTTCTGTTTCAGAGCAGGGATGCTCCTGGCATTAGTTTGAGGCCACATCTTCTCTAACAGAGGCAAATGCTCACTGCTGCTCGCTGCTTTGTTAGTGGGTGTTTGGCAGATCAAATCGTATGCCCTAGCTCCCCTGACAGCTATCTTCTTGTGACTTTCCTAGCCCAGATTATTAGCTGGCAGGATATAGCAAGAGCTGTATTGTTACCTCTAGATTCTGCTGGAGCCATATTATTTCTTCAGATGTGTGTGTCCTGTAGCTTACAGTGCTTGACATTTTCAGATTCAAAGATATACACAAACTGAAGAGTGGAAAACTACCTATACAAACCTGATCAGGATATTCAGCCCTAGTAATTCTCCTAGATCTGCTCAGGACGTCTCTTTGGGTTACTAGGAACCAGGGGGAGCAGAATGCAGAAGACCTTTTCAGTCATGGCTATCTGAACTACAGACTACTTGTAGCTTTTTTTTTTCTCTCTAAGACAGACGTGATATAAGCATCTCCACTGATACTATTTTAGTATTTTAAGTAGGCTAATACTGTTCTTTTGGAGTATAAAAATACCAAACTGTTTGAGGTTTAAACCTCTCTCTGGAAGCTTGATGAAAACTGGTAGGAATGATGTGCCTTACTCTTCCATCCCACACACAAATGCACAGAAATGTGATTACAGTGAAGGGGGGAATTGCAGGTCCCCTATGATCCCATTCTTCTGGACTAACCACAGCCATTAGCCAGCTGCTCAGCTGATGAGGTATTAATTCCACCCTTGTCTACCATCTCTCTTAGTTTCCTAAATTGTAGAGATTACAATGTTAACTATTTGCTCAAATACAAGTAACCTGTGTTAGCTAGAAAGAGTTAAGCTGATTATAGTTGCTGGCATACAACTTCTGTTTACTAATTTTTTGAACTGTCTTAATGTTTAGAGTGGAGACATAGGCTACAAGCTGTTCTTTAAATCTTTCCGTCCAGTAGCTCTTAGACTTGCTCATTCACTGGCTCTGACTCATTATTCTCCAGTCACCATCTTGAGACATCACTGCATCGGCTATTTTGTCTGTCTTGTGTAATGAGAACAACAGCTTGTCGATGGCAGGGATGAGTTACTGGAGTAGCTGGACAAGGTGAAATGTGGATAAAAAGGGAACATGAGAAAGGAATTGCTAGACATGAGAGGTGATGTGTAAGCTCCTTATAGTTCCTGCTTAGTATTATTTATTATTATATTATATTAGTATTATATATAGGATTTGCTTAACTACTTCCCTGCTTGGTGCACTGTTCTTCAATGTCCTCTGAGCTCTAGCTGCCTTTTGCTTATATAGGCTGCCCTGGGCTAGGGAGGGATGGGAAATCACGGATCCACCACAGTACACCTGAGGATTTGTAAATGTGTTTACAGAATAAATGCAGAGTAGAAGCAAAAAGGGTGAGGTAAAGTGTGGGAGTGGAGGCATTGGAACAAGCACAGGGATTCAAAGCTATACATTTTTGTTGGACCGATAGAGGAGGAAGGCAGCCCCCACACGTGCTGCTTGCATTTATGCATTTCCTCACAAGCTTCTGGGCTTTGTTTCAGGGCTCCTCTTGCTCATTGCTGCTTCTCCCTATACTAGAAGGTGTCTCCTTTCCTGCCCCCCTTATAATTGCCATCTTCTGGATTTTATACAGTATCTTAGCTGCAAGTATTTCTGTGACTAGAGAAAGGGAAGAGAACTTGCTTGTGAAGTGGTAATGTAATGGCTTTCCTAGCTGCATGTGATTGTCAAGCAGTGGCTTCTAAATGCAACATGAAAACGCCATTGAATTGAATTTAAAACTTTGCAAATGTATCCAGTGAAGTCAACTGAATGTAATGTTGTTTAGTGGCAATAAGAAAACCATATTATTGTCTTGAGCCTAATTCCTATGTAAAGGCAGCTCCGGAGAAGGAACAGCACAAGGAAGAGATCCTTGCTGTGATTGTGAGAATTTGCCCTCCTCTCTCTGTGGGCATTTTTGGCAGCTCTCAGTTCTGCACATGTGTGTGTTCTTTAAAAAGCAAACAATGCCTGCTAATATACCCTAATGTGGACTTGTTAAGTAATCTTTTACTGCGATATGCTTAATGTGTTGGTGATATCCACAGTTACCTGTATCTAAAGCATGCTGCTCCCTCTATGGTGAGAGTAATGCAGTAATTAAAATGTGCTGTGAACTTAAAAAAAAAAAAAAAAAAAAAAAGCCAAACTAACCAACAAAGAACATACTTGAGACCTAGACCAGACTTGGCTCAAAAGAGCAAAATTATCTGGCTCTGGTGTAAGTAAATAATTTACCAGCCTCCTAGGCCTAAGACAGCTGTCGGAGGTACCGAATCATTTCAGCTGAAGTGGGGCATGTTTAGAGACCGTTTCGGGGCATGATTAGAGACCGTTTCAGATTTCTTCCTATGCAGGTGGTGTTGTGGGTGCTCATAAATTTGAATTGCTAGTCTATAACAGCTAAGTATAACCCTCATAAGCTTTCTCGCAGATTTCAGATTTCCATTTAGTCAGTTACTAAGTTACTATTTTTTATAGTCTTAAATATCTACACTCTGTGTAACAGAACAACACAAGTACTGCAGGATATTAGAGTAATATGCTGCTACTGTAAACGAAACATACCCCATGCGTTTATTCGGATTGTCAGCCCTTGTACTGAGTGTGAAAGGTTGGAATTTGGATACTTTCTTGGTTTAACTTCAAAAATATTTTACAGATAGTATCACAATAGCAAATGTCAAGTCAAGGATTTAACAATAAAAAAACCTTCTAATTTTAAATTAAATACATATGCTTAATAAAATTTAATCAGTGCTTTTAAACTGGATACATATGACTGTAAATGTCAGTTTTTAATGTACTTTCTCAAATGGAAATCACTGGAGATAATTTTGAACACTGGCTTCCAGGAGTGATGTGCTTGTCAGTGAGAAAATTTGATAAATCACTCAAAATGGCTTTACTGTGGTTTCTGTGTATTTCACATGGAAAACCTTTGTTAGCTTTTTTTAAAATCAAGAGGTAAGGAGGGACCATCAGAGTGGAATTGTCTGGGACATCGTTTTGCTGAATACCTGAGACTTAAGTTATTTGGTGTAACTTTAATGTTTTCGTAAGTATTAAAACACAGAAGTTTGGGGTTAAGTTGAATAAGGGGAAAATGTTCGTTTTTCAAAGTCTGTAGTATTCCTACTTTTCTAAGTTAAATACTGCAATTCATGAACTTTTTTCCCTTGCACTTTATAGATTCCAAACCCTCTGTTTGACCTGGCCGGGATAACATGTGGACACTTTCTGGTTCCCTTCTGGACCTTCTTTGGTGCCACCCTGATTGGGAAAGCAGTAATTAAAATGCACATCCAGGCAAGTAGATGCCACGGCTCCCTTGGGCTCTGGGCTGAAGACTTTTTTTCTTTTCTTTTATTTTTGACTGTTACACTGTGTTAATTTGTAATGAATTCTGGAGTCTCCTTTCCTGACCTGAAGTAATGGAAATTAATTTGGTGCAGAGGATTTACAATAAAGGATCTGCTAGGCTCCTTCACTCAAAACTTAGGCAACTGAATAATTTATAGCTACAAACTAATGAGCTCGCTGCCTACACCGCTCAGGAAATTGGTGGTTAGCCAAGTTATTTACCTACGGTTTTTACCAGACTGAAAGGACTTCATACTCATAATGAACTTGCCTTTTTGGTAACAAATACTCATTTCAAAGAGCACTGCAACTAGCCTTTACCAGTTGAGCGGCACTTTTAAATGCTCCCTGTTATCTTAGTTGAATGTACAGAGAGAACCCCACTCTTTTCAGGCCCTACTCCCTGCAGAAAGCAGTGCAAGGGGATGTCTTTGGGAGTGTTGTCCACAATTTTCAGATGTGGTAGCAATTTTTGGTGTATGCAATCTATGTTATTGTGAAAGGGCCTGATTTCAGAGAGGGTCTGTGTTCAATTTTTCTTGCTAACTCAGAGTCTTACCGGATGTTCTGAATTTGGCTATCAGAATCCCAAGTAGCTTTAAAGAATTTTGAGTCTTGCTTTTAAAATGTGTCACCATTTTGTCAAATGAAGGATGAAGTATTGATTCCCTGGCAATTGTTCATTGTTGGCAGTGTGGCTAGTACTATATCATGAACTACATCACTCTATTTGTAATGATTAGAGCCTGTGTTTTCAGCTGGGGCTTTTAAAGCATCGCCATAGGACTGTGCAGTGCCTGTAGCTTTGTTGCTTGGAAGTCTTTGCTGTCACTACTTTAAAATAGCAGAAGCTTTTTAGTAGTACAAAATTATTCATTTAGTACCCTCATCAAGCTACTTAAAAATCTCTTCCTTTTGCCCTGAGCAAAAGAGTTCAATCCTCAACCCCTTTTTCTTCCCATTTTTTTGGAAATGGTTATTTTACTTTGCATAGTCTTTAAACAGAAGATAACAAATAGACCTGAACATTCTTTCACTTACTGTGATAGAACTACTTTTTCTCTACACTTAGTCTTATGTTCCCTGCATTTTTCTGCTCTTAAACCTGTGTACTGTTAGAATTTGTTCTGGCACCATAGAAAAGTGAAATAGTATTTGTATAATAATCCTTTCATTTTATTTGCCTTCTTTAGATAGGAGATTGTTTGCTATGTAATTTAGTGCTCTACACTCAGATAAAATGTAAGGCAAAAAAAAAAAAAAAAGTCCAGTCTCTTGCACTGTTGGTAAATCATCATATTTTGTAATATGTTTAGCTATTAGAATTCTGTTTTCTGTGATGTTTGATTTCAAGTACGCTCTTGTGTAATAGCCTTGATTTTTGTCGTGATCTTGCTGCAATTTGGAATTTAGGAAATGTAACGGTCACAGAACAGGTTTTTAATGAAACCTTTCTTAGACAGGAAGTGACTCTGCAGTGGCCATCCTGGAGCTGCTTTTAACTGACCTCTTCCTCTGGACCACAAAATCATTTTGTATAGTTCTTATCACATCCCTTATTTTCATACTAGTGAATGCACTTCTCATTAGATCATGTTTAAATTCATTTAAGGAGACTGTGTGAACTGTTTGTGTATATACGTACATCTGTACACAGTCTTGCTAACTCTTTGCTAACAAACAAGCTGTCGAATATGACACGAAGAATTAGCAAAAGCTATTTTAAACAACAACAAAAAAATACATTATAAGAGAAGGGAGAGGTAAAATTACGGACATTAGGATTTTATGCAAAATAAGCCATATGTTACAGAATTGTTGTATATTGAAATTATCCCGTTTCAAATAATCTGTTGCATTAGAGAACGATCATCTAATTTCTCTGAAGTTAGCAGTCTCTGCAGGTACCCAATGGCTCTTACTTTGTTCTTCACTAGGTATTTCTTTGTTTTGCTTCTCTCTGAAGCACATGAACGAGGGGACTAAAAGATGTATATAATTTTTTCAGCTCTGTGATCTTTAAGTACATGTGTTGTAATGGGACATGAACTTTTCTGCACAGTGATGACTGTTTTTCCATTAAAACATTGTTGACAGAGTGAAGTGACCTTGAGCTTCTGGGAATTTAAGTTTGGGGAGGATGCGAATGGTTAGTAACACAGGCTACAAAAACATTGCGAGAAATGAAATGTATGAGGAAACAGAATAATAAAGTAAATAGCTTTCCTCTCTTCTGCCTATTTTTGAAAAGAGTATTGAAAAACAGAAAAGTGAAGGGAAAACTGTGTGTAAGTGCTGGAAAAGCTGTTTGATTGGAAAGGAACATAAATTGTCGTACTCCATTGTCTTTGCTTCCCCTTCGATCAAACATTTCTCTAACTGATGTTTTCCTTCCTACAGAAACTTTTCGTTATTATAACATTCAGCAAACATATAGTGGAGCAGATGGTGTCCCTAATCGGGTGAGTAATTCTTTAACACAGTAATACCTTCACTCATTAAGTGGAAAAATACTGGAGGAGTCGAATCAGATGTGCTGAAAATTGTGCTTTGTTTCTAAGTGCAAACTTTGGCTAACTGCTAGTTTAGGTCTTATTTGCAACTTCATTCCTCATCTGGAAGGCTTCAAGTACTACCAGCAACATAATAGCATTGAAGGTCGATGGCCTGAATGTATGAAATCTGCACTTAGCTTTCACCCAGAAAGATGATAACAGCAATTCCAATTATAGCTTGCTACAATTTTAACTGTAAATGGACTGTTTTTTGTTGACTTTCTTCAGTTTTGTGTTGTGTTGTGATCCCATGACAAAAAATGAAAACTGTTGTGACTTAGGCAGTGTCTCAAGATGATAGTAAACACCTTCCATCATTTGAATTACTTTTTATATATAGAAAAAAATATATACATCTCTATATAATCTAAAATATATATATATATATATATATATATATAAAAAAAAATCTCTCATAAAATGTCAGAGTGAAAAGTTTGCTGTGTAGAATTATATCTCCATTCTGTTAGACTTGTTTTTTTCAAAGGAGAAATGACACTTTTCATGGGTAAGCTG
Organism: Anseranas semipalmata; assembly: GCA_013399115.1. Lineage (NCBI taxonomy): Eukaryota > Metazoa > Chordata > Aves > Anseriformes > Anseranatidae > Anseranas > Anseranas semipalmata. The sequence goes on along the minus strand of VXAA01004978.1, from coordinate 338,104 downwards.
TGCCTATTTTGAGAAAGCTTGTCTTTTTTCTGGACCGAGTTCTTTAGTAATTCATTACTATTTATTTTTTAAGTGAAAATCTCAGTTTAAAACAAGAAGATTAAGTGAAAGCCCAGCTATAACATCAACTGAAAAAAAATATTAAACCAACATATTACATGTTGCCTTCATGGGTTTGATTGATGATTGGACACTGATGAAGTGCTATATTTCTGCCTCATATCTACACGTTCAGTCATCAAATTCTGTTAAAATCTATTGTTGATGTTAACATTTAAAGCCTGGTAATCCAAGAAATTAGATCTCTACAATGCTTCTTTAACCACAAAGAAGTTTCATAAACTTACTGAATGCAAAGTATGCAACTAATTCATTTTAAATGTATTTAACTAGGATCAAATTAGGAGGATTTCCTAAAAAAAAAAAAAAAGGGGGGTTTAATTCTTCAAAGGAACAGTTGTTGTACTTGGGTGGAAATCTATTGTCCTTTTTTAGTACACTGATCAGATTTCCGTAATGTCAGGGATGCAGGCTTAAAACTTTAAATGCGATTAGAAATATTTAAATGCAATAGATTTTTGTGGTGGTGTTTTTTTTGTTTGTTTGTTTGTTTGATTGATTATATACCTAATATGGGTATCCCAAGCATAAAATAAATTCTAAGGCATTTTTCCAAGGTCTTTCACTTGCCATGTGGGGCAAAGTGATTGATACTTTGCTACCCAAACTGTAATAGCTGTGTTCACATTAAAAACCAAAAAGCCACACTCATCAAGAACACTTTCAAGAGAGGAGTGTCTGGAAATAATTGCTTTTAAAATATATAGACTTGAAGTAGTAATGCTATAGAAAGAAAAAGGAGTGTCGAAAGAAACATTCTAGGGCAGTTCACTAATGAAACAAATCCTGACTTTATTACTTCCTGATCTTCTGATTGGGTGTCTGGTTTGTAACAAACTTCAAAATCAATTTGTTGCTTTCAACATTTTTAAAAAGAAAACAAGAGTAACATGGCTACTTTTAACAATCATTAGTTAGATTTTCTTAGTATTAATCACACCAGACAATTCACTACTAATTTTTAAACAGCGCTGCTACTGAGCTAGGTATATTTCCAAAGATTTACTGTCCTGCAAATCTTTGAGCCAAAACTAGTAGTTTTTTCCTACTTCATCTGTCTTGGAGATAATTTTGCATCCAATTACATAGAATGCATTCACAAGACCTCTGCTGGATTCAGATTTTATTAGATGGTTGATGTCAGAGTTAAAAAATGTTCTCGAGAGACGGTAAGATTTTTTTGGAATGTCCTGGTATCCTTGACTTTTCTCAATCTGTCTGCTAGCATTACCTCATCAATTTCCTTCTAGAGTGGAGTATAAAACATGTTGAACAATAGCTTGCATTAAATCCCTTATTATTAAATTAAAATATATATCTATTTAATGGTCAGTAACTTTATTTTAATCAAATTCTATCCAACAATATGACTTAAGACATTTTTGTCTGGGATATTGCTTTTACACAATAGGAAGTGTCTAAGCACGATACTTTAAAATAATTAATATATTAATATGTGGGACAACTGGAATCTAGACAGAAGATTAAGTTGAGGTATGAGATCAATTCTGAGAATATTTGATTTTACAAGTCGGAGAGAATTTCTCGGTAACTACATGATTCCTAGTCAAAAAGCAAAAATGATTCACCTGTAGACCTTGCCCATAGCTCAGTAGTTGTCTACTTCTGTTACTGGATGCTGCTGCCATTGCAGGCTAAGCCTTCCATAACCAGTGTTTTTTAATATAATTTAGGGTAATTTGATTTTACAATTTGTCTAGGCCTTCATTACAAAAGGATCATAAAATATTCTTTCTATTAATTAAATATAGAACAAAAAGGGGAAAAAAGTAGCATGAAATTGAGAAGCTGTTTAAAAAAATTTTGAAAATATTGGCAGTATCTAGTATAAAAAAGTGTTAAGGATGGGTGGTGGCAACAGCAAAGCAAGTGGCAGCTGTGTTGCAGCAAGCCATGTTAGAAAGAACAGGGTCAGTGCTAGGTGAAGAGAAGGGGACGTGGAAGGATTTCAGAAACTGAAGCTACTGGGAGGCTTGCAATCAAAGCCAAAGAGGATAACAAAGATACTGGTAGCCCACGTGAGGCTGGTAATTATCAACCTGTTCTACCAGTTAATAGTTTAACGTTGTATTATTGCTGTCTAAAATGCTAAAAGAGGATAATATTTCCTCCCAAGTTGTATTACTTTCATAAGCTCTTTGTGAGGAAAGATGGCGTGTAAGATTTTGGTCTTGCATTCTTGTCACTCAAAGATGAGTTTAATGTATTGATCATCCATGTAAAATACTTGGACGCTGAGCTCATTTAAAATATTTAGTTATATGTTTTGTGGGTTTTCTTTTTGGCTCTTAAGGCTTTCCATTTATTTTTTTCTTTACCTACAGCTGCAGGATTGTTTATGAAGTCACACTAAGCATATTGCTTTTAAGCACGATCATACTTTCTTTGAAGTGGTGGTTTCAAATGCACATTAAGAATTCCCAGAAAACTACTAAAGAAATAGTACTCAAAGCACACACCACACACACTATCCACACAACCGTCTGCCATCAATTCTGGTAAATGTTCAGAAAGAATAATTCTCTCTCTTAAATTCAGCATGGTCTGTTCATATTTTGTGAAAATGAGCTAATAATTTTAGAACTTCAAAAAAAAATCTAAAAAGTTCAAAAATGTATTTTATATAGCATTAGGCGCCCCGTGGCCTCCACCTCAGAAGTAGCTGAACTTCAGTGGCAAGTGGCATGGCTCCATCTCTTTGGGACAAATCACAGCCTGCAGGCAGAGAGCTCCCCTCTGGCTGTTGCTGCCTCGCGTTAGACTCGCACAGGCTGCGGTGTCCTAACAGCAGCGACGGGAACAGTTCCTAAACGGGAGATGTGACCACTCATACGTGTTCATACGATGTAGCGGGTATGCTGTCTTTTAGCAAAAGAAGAGAACTGCTGCCTGTAGCAAATGGTATTTTGCTAATTTTAAGAGAAGTAGAAACTAATTTAATCAATGAATTAATGAACCAAGTCATCAAACTAATTTGAAGTTTAATGGAAGCCATTGAAATGCATGTAAAAAAAAAAATTGCATACTTCCACAGATTTTAGAAGTTAATTTTAGTGCCATGTTCCTGGGGTGAGACACGTAAGCCCTGTTAACACTGAAATCTAATTCAACAAGCTCACACCTGAAAAGCTGCCCAAAATACCAGTGTTACTGAAAGGCTTCTTAATCTGGTGTTTTTCTGGAACAAATTTTAATGCTAACCAGTTATGCATGCCAGTTTGAATGATTGCATGTCTTAAAGGAAAAACAGTTTTTTGGTAATAGGTACTTGAACCATTGCCTTTACAAACCAGTTTGCTGCTATTTATTATGCCATAATTCTTTGCTTCACAACTTAATCTCAGTTGATTCTTGTAAGGAGCATGATGTTCCTTTTATGAAAAAAGTACAAATGGAATTATGGTGACTGACGTAATTGGAAACTTAAAGATCTTTTTTTTCCCCCTTCAAAAATTGTGTACGGTATAGATTTAGGTTATTTCTTTAGAATGTAAGCAAGTCAAGAGACTACAGTGATAGAAAGGGCTGCACCAGAAAACAGTTGTCCTTGGGTGGAAAGAGTCCTTTTTCTGATTTAGACTGAGCCATGCAATTCCTCTTTCTTCTGGGGGTCTTCATCAGCATATGACCACGTAGCTTGGCCCCTGCCAGGTGATCTCCACCACTTCACATCACTCTGCTTTCCACAGACCAGCATCAAAGGAGGGAGGCCCAATCTGACAGCCACACCTTCTGGCTTTGTGGACCTTTGTTTTGCATATATGCCATAAAGGCCATATCCGGTTACCATATCCTGTTTTCGTTAAAGGGTATTTTGAAATATAGTTTCCAATCAGCATTTGAACTAAAACCTGTGTAGTAGAAATCGGTTGAATACCCTGAAATGGCTGAGAACGTGGATAACTGAGCAGTGACTTCAAGATCTCCTGAGATAAATGCTTCTGGAAGCTTATTACAACACACCTGACATTTCTTGGTACAATAAATCAATAGCTCCCCTCCCACAAGTATATCAGAAACCTGTGGGACCGTGCCCTCATAATACACCCTGCACACAATAGATCAGCTCCGCACAAAAAAGGCTTTAGTGTCTTGAAAGGGACACAGATGTGAACGAAATTTGAGCAGCTTTGGTGTTGAAAACCTTCCAGTGGATCACAGCAGAATTATAAAAAGTTTATTTGCAGAAGGCTTGTAGGATTTAGCTCCGAACAAGCAAGCTTTTTTTATAAGTTGTGTGTACAAAAATAGCACTGTATCTTTAAAATACAAACAGAAGTTTCCTTACAAAGAGCAATATTAGGCAGAGTTAAGAACCAACAGTGCAAAGATGTTGCAATTCCTATTTTTGAAAGCATTGATTTTAGCATAACAGAATGTCCCAAGAAAAATGCTTTGCAGACAGCTTGGTTAACGTGGGTATTGGAGCATACCGCCAGGTATAAATGACGTCAAACATGTAACAATTTTAGCTTAGTAATCTTCAAGTAAGATATTTTCTTTCTTCATCTTGTAAAACCAAGTGAATCTGCCAAGCAGCCTTTTAACCCTCAAAATGTTTCCGTTATCCTGACCATAAAGTAGATTTACTTTCTGCAATTTTAGAACACGGAATGCAGCTAACACCTAAGCTTCATCAGACGTTCTGAAGCCAAAGTGGCAGCGAGAGAAGCTGAAGCTGTGGTTACTCCCACTCTGATTTTCGAGCCCAGGTTTCGCTGTGAATGCTCTCTTTGAGCCACGGGCACCTTGGGAGCCCGTCCAGATTTGCTGCAGCGTAATCTGTCACGGCTGAGTCAGGCTGAGGCTGAGGTCCGTTCTGAGTCACTGCAGCAGTGTCCTGGTATTGGTTGAGCCTCAGGGAAATGGATGGTTTAAATACTGTGAGAATCTTTATCAGCACAGGAAATGACAGCTCATTAAAATACTAACCGTTAAGCCTGTTTAGATCACTGTCTGGAAAAAAATTAACCATTGAAGGTTCAGATAACTTGCAGGAAGAAAGGTGCTCTATTTAGAGAGTGAACAGTATGCAAATTAACCAGCTTTGGTAATTGTCCAGTGGCATAGAAATATTTCCATTGGAATCTATTTTTCAAGGGTTTATAAAACTTTTAAAGAAGTTGATACCGTTGGAGCAAAATTTCTAGTTTCTTTTGAGGGAGGGATAGCTGAGGTAAGCAGATATGGGGCCTTCTACTAATGCCCTGCTGCTTCTGAGCTGCAAGATGGATTTTAGTTGTGCTCTTATAGGGGAATGTAGAAGTGTGAATCTAATACAGGGACACTCAAGCGTGGGAGGAATGGGTGTTGGGTGTGATGGTTTATTTCTGTTCGGCATACTTGTTCAGAAGGCAAAAGCCTTTGCTTTGGTCCTCTGGCCTAGCTGTCAATAGCTGGTCTGATTTAAATAAATACATTTTAAAAGCACACTCCCTCCTTCAGTTCATCACATTCTTCAGTGCCACTTAACTCCCTTTTTTGTAGAAGGAGATAATCTCTGGCCTCAGGCCATGCTTGCTCCCGGACAGCAGGATGAGATACTGAATGTGCGGGGCTTGTGCTGACAAAACACACAATGAAATTTTCCTCTTAGTTTGGTTTTCTGTTATTTCTTTTGCTGTTGTCTTTGCTTTGTATTGTAGTGCCGGCATTTCCTAAAAGGATGTTTTTCCATAGCTGGACGAGCCCACACTGCTGAATCTGAGCAAAATGAATGTGACACTGTGTGTCCCCAGACCCTGACAGGGTCCAGACAAGGACAAAGCGTGCATGCTTGGCAGCCAAAGAGCCGGACAAAATCAATCCCTGTGTTAAGTTAAACGGTTTTTCCAAATTAAGCTGTGGATATAAGAGAGATCATCTATGAATGGGGTAGTGACTCAATACTGCATCACCTTTCCAAGCAGGGTTTCGGTGTGTCTCAGCCTGGGAGCCTGATGGCTTGTTTGCGCCTCCAATTCAGTTATTATGGTTCTAATTTCCCTTCAGATTATTGCCATGATTAAAGTGGACTTCCATGTTTTCACAGCAGCAGTGCTTAATGTTTCTTGATCATCACAACTGAGGGACTGATTCCAATTGCTTATATGAGCTGCTGAATAGAGTAAAAATTTCAGAACTGAATGCCACTGAAGTTCTTGTTTACATTTTTAATTTCCATCAAAATAAATGAAGTTTAAGAACTGCTTAAAGTTAGCTGCTTAATCACTTGTCTCTTAATTAAACTTTTATTAATTAAACTTTCATTAACATAAAAAAAAAACGCAAACCCACCATATTAATGTTCTTAAAATGTGGGTCTACAATGGCAACTTGAGTGCTTCTTAAAATACTTGCTAATTCTAACATTTGTGTCTGGAAAAGTGGACAAATACATGTGTAGAAGCTTTTAGAAGATGGGAACTCTGTATCCTAAATTTTAGATTGATAGCTTTTTTTTGTGAAATGTTAATGCAATGATTCAAAAATGCGGCATTTGGATACAGAACTGTACTTCAGCATTTAGCGCAGCTTGTAATTACTTGATGTTCACAAACTCTAAAGGTAGAGGTTGTGAAATTTCAGTAACTCAGGAGCAACCTATACTCTTTGAGATCTCTTAAGATGATAAATATGCCTTTCAAAAGTGCAAATATTACAATTAAATTGTTTTAAAGTAGTTTTAATTTTAGTAAAACAGAGTCGACTGAAGTACTGAAGAACTTAATAGGTTTTTTTAAGCTAGCATAGGGAAAATGTTTTTTCCTGTTGATTTGCTGCTTATTCCACATGCGTTTGAGAAAACTCCTTCCTGTAGTTAAAAACTCTGTTAAAAAAATAAGTTTCCTAAAAATCTTTCCTACCACTTCATGACTAGTGACATGCCTTTGAGATTCAAATATTTACAGTCATTCTTTTAAATTTAAAAGCAAATTAATAAATTGCAGTGTACTATAGTAAACAGTTTTAGTGTTACTGGAATAGAACTTTTAGGACTAATACTGTCAGAATATATACATAGTTGGTGTAATTTTTAAACTAATCATAGAACTTTGCTGAATCTGTATAGTGTGGTGCTTCAAATAGATGTGAAGTTTTGCTCTATTTGTGGAAAAAAAAGCTATATGACTTTTTCATTTAGATAGAAATCATGGCTCTTAAAAAAAAAAAAAAAAAAAAAAAAAAGGCAGATGTATCTGTTCAATGACAAATACCAGGTAATACATCTAAAACCAGGCTTCAACAGTGTTTTGTTCAGTGAAAGCAAAATTCCTAGTGGATGTTTATGTTGTATTAGATTGCAAATCTTTTTTACTAAAATGTTGTGATTTTGATGTATTCAAGCTCTAACAAAGACTAGTGCAATTTTTTGAAGTCTTTTAAGTTTCAATTCCTTGTAAAACATTTAATGTTAGCAGAAAATGAAAATTATTTAAAACAGAAATTGTAAGCTTGGTACTTTAAAATGTTAACTTTTTTTCTAAAAATATTTCTGAATCAAAATCTCTTCACAGTTTGGTTTTCCTCAAAAAAAAAAAAAAAAAATCCAAGTTTTTCTGACTCTTATAGTAAAGTTGTAACCAGTCTTTGTTCTTCAAATAAACTCTGCTGAAAGGACAGAATACACCAGCAGTGCATCCACCTCACCAATTAACTGCAAATTGCATGAATAACAGCAACTAGTGAAATATTTTCATTCTATGACAGACAACTTCTAGGGAATGACTGTTTTTGTTTTAAGTTGAAGTCCTGCAGCAGCTCACTAGGACGTACATTTTAAGCCCTTAAGAAGGGACAGGGGGTTGGGTGCTTCATTTTTTTGGTGTGTTTTGTTTTGGCAGATAGAGACTACAAAGCGTGGATGAGCTAAGTTCTGCTGTGCATTAAGTTTCTTTTATTTTGTTATCCTCCCATATTCTTTATTTGAAAGAGAAGAGGCTTTATTCTCAAAGGAAAATGCAAGGAATTAGTTTTCGATTGTTCTACAAACAGGGTTATCTCCCAGTATTTTCCTTTGTTAAGTGGGATGTGTAAATGTGCCTGTGGTTTGCATCTAGACTCCTGAAACTGCGGTAGTCTTTTGAAGACATATCTTAAAGTCATTGCTAAGTGGCGCAGAATTATGATGCAAATCTGTTCCTTTTGCATTTGTACCTGCATCTGGTTGCAGTGTAATACTTACAAATCTAAACTGAAGTCTCCCCGCCTTCCCCCTTTGATGGGTTACTGAGGTGAACCTCACTACATTTGTGAGAGGTACCTCTAATTCATTTGTAATTAAATAAAATGAAAACTGTTTTTTTAACTTCTAGATCTAAAATGATTTTTACCCTTTGATATTAGGTGACAAATATGTTAGCTGGTTGATTAAATCACAGAATTTTGTTGAAACAGTACAAATAACCAAAACTAACCCACTGAAATGCGAGTTTGAGAATTTTATTTCTAGTACTGTGGATGCACGTAAGGTTGTTTTCTAGATGCCACTGTGCTTCATTTTACTTGTTATTTAAATCTATGCATTTTTTTCAATGTTAAAGTCTGTGTGAATGTCCAAAGTAATGCAGATTTTTAGAAATGAAGGTGCTTATGTTCCAGGATTTTAGTTCTTCAAAAGAGCTATAATAAAATGAATGTCATACACTTAATTCTTAGTCATGCTCACAAAGAAAAAATGCTGAATACTTTTAGTGAAAAAAAAAAAATTGAAATAGAGCATTGATACACCAGAATCTCTTCAAGCAATCTGAACTTGGTTTTCATGGTTTTATTCTGTTGTTTAATGCTATTTGGTCACTGACTTAGTTCACTTTTCATGAAAAAAAAAAAGAGGAATTTGAATAATTACTCTGTTAATCATTAATCTCTCATAATTTAAATATTTCTCATTTCATACTCATGCAAAATTTTAAAAGTAAAGTATTACCTTTCAGTAGCTTTTCCGGGCTTCCATGTCATTTGAAAAAGAAAAGAAACCCCAAAACATAACTCTTCTTTAAGACTGTGACTCGTACTGATCAGCAAGTCATTAGGAGAGTTTTTACCACAAATAAAGTCAGATTCTTAAGGGTGGGTTCTGAAAAACTGGAAATTGTTTGTAAAAGTTGACATGCTCTTATGTAAAATGTGTACTAGACATGCTTTAGTCTCAACACTTTTTTTTTTTTTGGCTGAAAATTTACCACTCCAGGCACAAAATTTACTCACCCGTTTGTATCATCGTGACGGTGAATCATGAGGGACGCAATCTTTTTCTTGTAAATATTTCCAAAAAATTATTTGCTCCTGGCTATTGAAGGAAATAGATTTAGGAAAGTGAGCTGTTTTGTTTCTTGAGTTTGTGCATTTCCATAATTTTTTAAGATTAGGAAGCTATTACTTTTGAATTGGGCTTTAACATGGAAAAGCTAATATAATGTCAAAACAGGAGACTGAGGAAAATAATTTTAGAGATCTAGCCCCACATAGCAATTGCAGTCATTCAGAGAGGAGATGATCAGTTTGTAATCCTGTCTATGTATATATAGAGACTGAAGCAAGTTTTACTAAATCCTCCCTGAAATAGTAGTGCAGAATCAGAACTGTAGCACTGAAATTTAGGTGACTTTTTAATATAGAAGACCATATTAATTTCTTTAAGATAACAATGAAAACCAGAACAAAACAGTTCTCTTTGAAAATAAGATGGTGGTCGTCAGTGATGGGAAATCTCCCTGGGCTCTTGTTAGGAGCGTTGGGTGTATATATGTGGATTAAACCTTGGGATTGTGTTTTCAGATTATGCTTGCATTAATACCACCAGTCACTGCTAGTGGTAATTTCTTTTGTGTAATATTTAAGCTTTTTTGTGTATCGTGACAACTTCTAAAGCTCCTTGCACCTCCTGCTAAATAGTATGGTGTATAGATCTAAAGAAAAATCATCTGTGGTGTTTTTGATTAGAGTCTGGATAGGCTGTAGTGTTTGCAGAATGGAACTTGGTGGCTGCTCTGTCCAGCGTTAACACCTTTGTGCTTTAGAGATATGAGAGCATTCTCAGTTCCAAAAACCTATCGGTGATCTTTATAACGTTAATGTAAGAACAAGGTGTTTAGTAATGTATTGTAGTTTTTGTGCAAGTCATCTGCCATAAACCATGAAATGATTCAGAACAGGGTTCATAGTTCTTTCTTTGTTCCTTTGTTAATCACTGACTTGTGGGAGGTGCCTGTAGAATTCGCTAATGCATTCTTTTTGGGTAAGGATGACGCACAGATTGTCCTAATAAGGACTTAGTTTGAGAAAGGGGCCGTCTTCTTTGAGAAGATAGGGGCAAGTCATAGGGTGAGCAGTTTCTTTTTTAACTGAGGGATGACACAAGCACAAGTCATTTCCTTATTAATCGGTTCAAACCAGTTCTTACAGGAACTGCTGGTGATAAATGTGGGACTTCTGAGAAGTCATTCATTTTATTCTCAGCACTGCATCAGTGCACAGCCTCAGCTGGCTTCTCCCAGGCTTTAAGGAAATGCTCTAGCTCACGGCTATGTTACCAACAGTGTATTTTCACTGATTTGCTCTGAAAGATTTTTCTTTTTAAACACTTTTTGAGGATCTGGGAAAATATGTCCCTTTCAGAAGTATCAGCTAAAAGATAAAATGTGTTATTTTGTGGTTATCTGTTTTCCCAAGTAGCAATACCCTTCCGAGCTGTAGCTCAGTCTGAACTTTGTTCTGTTTGGGTCAAAGTNTTTTTGTTTGTTTGTTTTTTTTCCCTCTCCTTTTTTGTCTTGTTCTCTGGGATGAACTTTGCATCAGTGCTATTCCAAGTATAGGTCCTTCTCTTCAGAAGCCATTTCAAGAATATTTGGAAGCTCAGAGGATAAAACTTCACCACAAATCTGACAGTGGCGTGCCACAGGTAAGAGCCTCTCTGCCTCCCTCCCCAGTTAACTTTTCCTTTAGCTGTCTTTTGGCTGGTCAGTTTTACCGATTTAACTCTTTATTCTGTTTTTTAAAGATTTGCAGTGGCCCAGGGAATAGGTCAAAATTAATTTTAAAAGCAACTTGGGAATTAAAAATAATACTGTAATTGTATGCAACTCGATTGAAACCTCTTAGAGAATACAGAAAACATTAAAACAAGATCAATGGCTCATCCTGCCTTTATATTAGTGTGCCTATTTTGAAAGAGAAATTTAAGCAGAAAAAGGTTGCATTTACATGTGAAATGATAGCAAACTGCATGCAGCATCAATACGTCGAAGCCAGTGGGTTTTGTAGCTTAATGGCCAATGAGAGAAACAAAATCCCCAAGCACTAGTGTTCAAAAGGAAAAGAAAAATACAGTGTTTAGAGTTGGTACAAAGGGGCAGAAGTATCCTTTCATACAAAGTACTTTAAAAAAACATACCCTGAGTTTTCAGTGGGGACAGAGCAATTTTGTAACTTCAGCATGGGTTTCCTTAGGACGCTAAGGCATTTTTGGATAAAATCCATTAATCTAACTCACACTTCACATTTAATACCTGTAGTTGTTCTTATAAATGTTTCTTTGCCTGTTTCTTAATAGAAAAGAGATTAAACTAGGGAGGATCAGTCTGGAGTAACTAAATATTCAGATGCCTTATATGCACATTGAAGTAATTTTTGTGCAGTGCATTGCTGCCCTCCTTTGACAAAAAACAACAGTTGAGTAGCTGTGGAAAACATGCAAAGTGGGACCGCAGAGGTCATCGCACTAACTTCTAGAAGAAGAGGAATCAGATACTAATTGGAAGATAGCACAGTATGTGCAGTTTAGGAAAAAGAAAAATTGTTAACCAATGACCTTATTGTTTTCTTTGCAATGAACGTGACAGGGAATGACAGTCAGGGGTTGCTAATTCTGAACTCTGTGAATTGTTAGTGAAGTCCAAGCAGTACTAGGAATAATAAATCACTTCACTAGCACACGAGTAATGATCAAGGATTCATCATCTGCCCTGGGGTGTATTTGGCAACCCCTTGTGCATTGTCTTTCAAGGGACTAAAGTCAGCTTTACAGAGAGACCTGCAGGAATCCTGTCAGCTTGCACTTGGTTCCTGTTTTTAATTTGATAAATTACATAATCCAAAAAAGTGTTCAGGCTTTTCCCTTTCACCCATAAAATGGAGAATTTGCCTTTGTGCTGTCCACTAATCCTCATTTTCCTCCTTATTCTGTTTTGTCTTTGTCTCTTCAGGGGGAAAACTGGCTATCGTGGATGTTTGAAAAATTGGTGATTGTCATGGTTTGTTATTTTATCTTATCTATAATCAACTCCATGGCCCAAAGCTATGCCAAACGACTGCAACAGAAGATGTACTCTGAAGAAAAAACCAAATGAGCTTGGAAAAAAAAAACCTTGGGATGGGTTTTAACAGACATGAAAAATGATGCATCTTTCCATATGTTTAAAGATCAGCATTATTCAAGATGGGGGAAAACTTTTTAACATCAATTTTCAACTATAACAGGTTTTTATTTTATTTTGAAAGTAATTTGACTATTAGAGCAGCCATTTCATTGACAAACTTATAGATGTTAAGGTAAGGTATAAATGCTTCACATGTCTGAGTTGTATTATAAGGAGCGGACAATGTGATGTTAAATGGTGTTTAACACAGATGTTGTCCATCCAAATTACTTCCAAAACTGATTTAATATTTCCTGATTTAACTTCAGACTGACCTAAGGGTAACTTTTTGTTTTGAAGGGTGGCTGTTTTGCTTTCTCCTTAACTTTCAAGACCTCAAAATGTATATAAATGAATACAGATTGGATAAAAACTGTTGCATGTCCCTCATGGTAAGGTTATTCCATCTGAATTCTCCGGTGTCCCATTGCATTGCACGTGCTCGGTTGGAAAAGCCACCCTTTAATCTTCATGATGTTAGCAGAGATGATTGATGTCAAAATGCTGAAGCTGACATTTTTTATTCTGTATATTTAGAGTGAAGTTGAGATAAAACTTTATAAAGTCATCTTTGATCATTCCAGAATTTCTTGTGTCAATCTTTTTAAGCTGTTTCTTTTCCTCTCCACTTTTGTATACTCGCTTTCTTTATTAAGCCGTAATCCCATGAATTGCATGCTTTACTCATCTTTCCTGCACAAATGGTGCTGAAACCGCCCTTTATTCTTGGTTGTTTTTTTTTTTTTTTTCATAAGAACTTACTTAGCAGAAGAAAGCAGTAAGCATATAACTTGATGAAGTATGGCTCACTGGTTAAAATAGGCAAATTAAATAGCTAGCTGTATTTGTTAGCATAAATTCTTTGTAGATGTTTGCCACTGATCACAGCACCATGAGCAATGAAGAGTAAAGGTTCCAGCTGAAAACAGATAATTGATGTCAAGCCCAGCAATGATGTGTAGAACCATAGATAACCTTACACTTAGGCTTTAAAATTCAGACATTTATAAAACATGGTTACAAATCGGTGTATTCCAGTTTTAATGTATATGAACATAACCCATATCAAAACTGATCTCTTCCCTCTTTAGTAAGTAGGTATCTATTCCACTGCTACAGTATATGTATTACTACTCCAGTAATTTTAGAATTATTTTTTGATTTTTTTCTTAGAAGGAATTAACAAGAATTTGACTTTCAGTTAGTGTTATCAAAAGGTGGAATATGAGCACAAAGTAGGCTAGATTTTGCTCTTGCTTAGGTTAGATTTATCCCTGTATTAGGTTAGGGCAGCTCTTGAGCAAGGTGTGAGAATACGTATTTTGTTCAATCCTGCCTGAATGTCCTCTTGTGTTGCCAACCGTCGTGACATCTCCATGGCTGTACCATCCTGTCGGATAGCTTATCAGACTGATGTTGACTGTTGGATCTCATGGCAACAACAGTCGGTAGGCTGTCTGACATTTTGGTATCTTTCATCTGACCGTTTGCTCATCCATCTCCAACTGTTTTCATTGAACATCAGTAGTATATAAATGTTTTTAAGTTTCGATGGAAATGAGTGCAGAAGTCATGCAGTGCAGCAGTATGCATAAGAAGCATCTTTCAAAGTTTCATCTCAATTGTGTGTAAGGTTTGTAATGTTTATCTTGTATGCTTCATATATAACTTTAAACATTGTTACTGAGTGAATGGGGAGGCTTGTAATAGGGACTTCTCACAATAGAGCTGCTGACTACATTAAATATCTGAAACTCTGAGTGTTGGGAGGCAGTATGAGATAGTTAAAAGCATAAAGGCCATTCATTTGCCCCTAATGATTTTTAAAAGATGGATAGTATTTCTTAATTCTTGGTCCTAGCAGCTTTTTCTCTTTTGGGCCTAAATAAGGTCTTTGACAATTATGTAGCAAACAGTTTATTCTAATACAATACATACTAGAAAAAACAAACAGCTCTTTTTGATGCTTCACTTTTTTCAGTCTACTAAAACTTTAATTTTGCACGTTGCAATAGATCATGTCAGCAGTTCATAGCTGTTTGTTTCATTTTTCTTCAGGGTATTTGGATTAGTGAAGCAGCTGTTTGCAGCCTTCCCCAGTTTTAGTGGCAGTGTTTTCTCCTCAAATCTGCCACTCATCCTAAGGACACTGGTATTTACTTCACAGTTCTAGTAGTGTCTTATGGCCTTTTGTGAGAGTAAATGAAATTTATTTATTTAGGTCCCTGTATGCTGTCAGACTGAGATGTAGAGATTGTAATAATTATTAAAAAGAGAGGAAAAAAACTTCCTAGAGCTTGAGCCAATAAACTATACCTTTCTGAATGCCTTAGCAGTCTCCTTATAATTATTCCTCCTTGCCTACTGATTAGTAGTGAAAAATTGCTAGACAAACTAAAAGCTTTCCTCCCACTTGTATTTCAATATAGGTTTACACACATAGTGAGAAGTATAAACATATTGTTCTGCGAGTCACGTTTGTATGCATCCATTCTGATAAGCTATGCTGTTGTTTTGAAGCTTTCTAAAAATACTTAACAAAGGGACTGGTCATTCTACTTGCTTCTATCTGCTCAGCCACTGAGCTTTTACTTTAGTAAAAGGTAAAAAGTAATAGAAATGAAGGTTCGTTTCTATTTCAATTTCTATTTCACTTCAAGCCTAGTGAGGTTTGCAAATGGAGAGTTTTACGTTTGCTTAAATAAATAACTGATCCCCCGTGTTTACTTCAGCTGGATTGTTTCAATTTTTGTATATTGAATATGGTTGTTATGCTGTGAAATTTATTATTCCAAGCATTCTACAGTAAGTGTGAATATAGAAGATGCATTTGCAATTTCATTTTGTGGCTTCAAAGATCCAGAGCCTTTAGCATTTCTGAAAACATGTGTTTTGCTCCCTTAACCCAGAGTTTCCTTTTGTTGTACATATTTTCAGTTATGCACTGGAAGCAGTCAGTCATGTTAGTTTAAAATGGGTTAGAGATCCAAACTAAGCTCTGTTGCAAGAGCAACAACCTTAGCAGGTATCACTGTATTTTAACTGATTCTTCTTGCAGTTTAGATACCAAATAATAAAGTGTCTTGCTTTTTTTCTTGGAATCACTGAAAATAACACAGAAGTAAAGAGCAGCCCTCATAACACCTAATGTGTGGTTAAACATAATCAAAGATGACTTTGAGGTGTTAAAGAATTTTTAGTCTCATTGTCATCTGTGGAACATGGCTAAATCTCTGCTTTCACAAGTGTGCTGTAAATAGGAAACAAAGCAGAAAGTTGGCCAGATTGTCAGCCTAACAATTCAAAGCAGCACATCAGAGCTGAGGTCAGACAGGATCGCAGCTGATCCCTTCTTCAAACCCTTACTTGTGTACCACCTGACCTGTGAATTGTCCCTCATCAATGTATTTTGAAGGCTAGGTGAGATGTAAGCATGCTGGCTGGCGTGTCCCTCTCTGGGGCTGCCACAATGTGCCTGATCAGGGCAAGAAGGATTGTGTTGATGTAAACAAAGCTAAAAAGGTCACACTGTGCCAAGAGACTGGCACAGGCCATGTCAGATTGAATTGCCCAGTTCCACACCACCTTCAGCTCTGTGAAAGCCAACAGGAAACTTGTTCCCTGTCTCTGGTTGCAATTTCTTACCCCCATTCCCATGTCACACTGTTTCTTGTTAAAGCACTTCCCTCTAAAATCACCCAGCTGCCTGTTCATGCTAACAGATACTTGTCACTAATACTTGAAGATGGCTTAATGCTGTTCCTGAATGTCCTTCCCTGCTGTGCTTTTGGGTTTCATTATTTAATTTGTTAGAATCGGCCTCCTTCTCCCTGCAGGCAGCACTAATTGCAAGCACAAATACTGTGGATGTTTCTGTGATTATCAAGCACAAATATAAATGTTAGTGAACAAAATTTAGTGCAGGTGTAAAAATAAGTGGTGATTGGGTGTGTTCCTTGGAGGTAAAAATAATTGCAGTTTTCTTTGAAGCACATGGTTTAAAAAAATACTTTGTAATCAGCAGTTAAAAGGTTGGATGTAATTCTATACAAGGTAATTGAAATTGCTCTTCTTGGATTTAAATTTTTTTTTTTTCCTGTAAACTTGTATTTTTCATTTCTTGGAGAAGAAGAAAAAAATCTCTAAACAGTAAGTACTTTACCAAGCCTTGACTGGATTGCAGCATTAAACATTTAGAGCATTAAATGGGGAGAGACAGGGAGGGCTTACTGCTGAGCTCTCACCCCAGACTGGTCCAGGTGAGGGTTTAATTGCTGGAACCTTGGTGGATTGCTGGAACTTCTTCAGGAAACAGGGAGTGAAGCAACTGCTTTCCTTGTGAAACACCCTGCTAATGCACTGAGAACCAGATAGAGGGTAAATATTTGCATATGCTCTTGCAAACTCATTTTAAAGGGATTATGCAGAAAAACTCTGAGCTGTAACTTCTGTAATTTAAGTGTCTAATTGAGGGCATGAAATGCTAGCAACCTAGCATTTCTTTATCTGTTTCATTTGCTTATTGATGCATCCGCTCAGCTTTCATAAAAGGCAGCATAGCAATGTTTGGTAGTGGTGTGAATTGGAGAGGCTGTAACAACCTGAGCCAGTTGTCAGAAGTGAAAGGAGCTCAAATCCAGAAACTGTCATTAAATGTCTGAAAGACATCTGGCCATCCAGGTAAAAGCAGACAGGAAGGGCCCAGCAATCTGTGATGGGCTTCTGGGAATGCACCAGCAATTCAGCAAAATGGTTTAAAAAGCTGAGTATGGCTCTGTTGAATTCAAACTGAAGAGGCTGTTGGGCTCTGAATTCAGCCTATTCACTGCCAGTGATGTTCAGCTGTGTTAAAAATAAATAAATAAATAAATAAATAATGCACATGAACCTGTTAAATGGGCCAAGCTTTTAGTTTGCCTTTAACATTGCCCTTTATACTGCTGGAGAGGTTTTTATTATTATTATTATTCATTCACGGAACGATTCAAAGAGCATTGACTACATTAGCATTAAATCAAAGGTCACCTTTCTTTAAACCTCATTTGACAAGCTGTTCAGATACGGATATGGAAGCATGCTGCATCTTCCGTGTTTCAAGGGAGTTACTCCCAGCTTAATTGTTCTGGTTTCCCAACAGGCTTAAATGAGTTGCCCAGGCAGTTGGTAATAAGGAAACTAGCTGCTATTTCCTGATGAAAAGCAGGAGATAGGACTTGTCAGCTCAGTGTATTGTTCCCTGCTCTGATAGCTGCTCTGCAAACCACACCCATCTCCTGGGGGCCTCAAAAAACTGCTTTTCTGTCCATGTAAAAAGTGTAAGTTGGTGTCTTCTCTGGTGACTCCTGTGCTCCTCCTGCTTGAGGGATCCTGTGAGGGGAGGACTGTAAGGCATCTCAAATCGAGGGAAACTTATGAACTACACTGAAGTGTTAGCCTGGTTTTACACAAGATGGTGATCACAGTTATGATTGCTAACATCAGTCTGTAGGTAGTCACCTATGAACTTTCTTGGGTACTAGCTGATCTACAAGAAATTTCTGAGGTCTAAAGCCTTTTCTTTGGAAGGCGGCACTGATATGGCAGATACCAGCCAGAGCTCTAAGCTACTTGGGCAACACCAGCGGCCTGTGTGCTTGGGAAGGTTAGGCTCTGCTTCGAGCCATTTGACAAAGTCTTAAGTGTTTCTTTTTGGTTTTTGTTTTTTGTTTGTTTGTTTTTGAGAGAGAGATTAGATGCATTTCCCAAAGCTTGTTCTGTCTGTATGCAGTGACTTTGGTACCTCTGTTTTCCTTCAAACTTGTCAGGAAAGAAACTGGCAACTCTCTTGCAGAAGCTGCTACTAACTAAACCACAAATACTTAATTTGAGGCTCACACTTACATATAGAAACCATGTTTTAAGGGTCCATTTGTCGTTCCTGAGACTGCATGTTTATTAGGTTCATTCCATCTGTTGAAAAGGCTTGAAATTTTTTTGGGTGCTCAGCATTTCTTTTCTGCCTCTGAAAGAAACTGGATTTGCCTAAAGGGATAATGCACCTTTAGATTTACAACTTCTGTACAAATCTGGCCATGTTTACAAAAATTCTCTGGTCTATTTAGAAACCATGCTTCCCTCAGTGCCTTTCATTTGCTGCAGCTGTTTTCTTTAGAGCTGTAATATTCAGGATATTTTCATAAAAACAAATTTCACATTTCTGATTCCTTGATTCTCATGTCTCACCTCAGTCCAGATGACCTCTTGTGACAGTCACATGCATCTATGCGTGTTGCATAAGGAGACTCTAGGTGGGGAGCAGCAGGAAGAGAAACTTTTAAGATGCCTGAAGCCAGTATTTAGTTAAGCTCAAAGTAACGAATGCCAAAAAAAGAAGTTCAAAGTGGTATTTCTACTAGACCTGTACTAATGCAATTGGTGATTTTAATTCTGTTGCCTCCCATAACAGTTGTATATAAACCTGTCTTAAACACTTCTGCATGTGCACAACCATCATGTGGCAAATCACACCGCAGCATTAGTGCATGAACTAAAAATGTGATGGCTGCTCACCAGGAGCCTGGTGGTTTTTAAGTGAAGTGTGGAAGTCTCCTGTGTGATCCTTTGGCAATAGATTTCAGCTGTGACTGAGATGATCATTCTGATTAAATGAATAATGAAAGTGCTCAAGTGTTGTTTGGCAGACCTGATCCTGAGAGTCCTAGCTTAAAATGGTCACTGATGGCTCATCTGTTCAGTTCTTGTAGCCCTGACTGTCCTTGGTGCTCAGCAATTTTGGACAAGTTCAGGCTTGAGTGTTGACTGGAGTTTTGTTCAGCTTGAGCAGGATCCCATGTATACTAAAGCAAGTTCAGGTTTCCTTTATGTCAGTGAAAAATATGCATACTGTGAAAGGAGTAGCTTTAGGTTTTGATCTAGTTTTATATAATAATACTTCACTGTGAAAATTCTGGGTTTGTGGAGAAGCCTGACTAAATCTTTATAGAGGAAAATAATGTGAAAACCTGAGTTAAGGTCTAGTAGGGAGGGAATGGAAGCTTTCTTCTTGGGAGAAGAGTATTTAATTGGATTTATGTTCATCAGTTGCTGAATCCTAGCATTAGGTTTCTTCACCAAAATTCAGGAAGGAGAAGTTGCTAATTTACAATATCAAATAGCTATATAATAGATTTGCTGTCTAGGTGACTGAGTCAGGTTGGAATACAGGTTGAAGTTGCTCAAAGTGGGGTGAAGAGGAAATTTCCCAGTATTTTCTTTGCAAGTGGTAGAAATGTATGACATCCGCAGCAAGCAGTCTTGCATGGGAATATGTATTCTTGAACTCAGTATTGTTCTGAGCCATCTGGAGAGCAGTAGCTCTGAACTATTGCCCAGCTCTGACCATTCTTGTTGAGGATATTATAATGAACCTACAGCTGCCCTTGCCAACCGAGAAGTACGGAGTCAGTATTTTATTACACCTTCAGCATGTGGGATAAGGCTGCTTTCCATTTGGCTCCTTTGGTGGTGTTCTGCTTACATGCTCCAGTAGATGATCTATTACATATTGGAGCCTGCTGGGCAAAAGTTCAAATTAAATCATGCCATCTGACCACAATTACACCATTCTCAGGCAACCGAAGTGTATTTTTGTGAGCCTTTGAATAAACATTACACTGTACGTGTAACCAAATATGTACAATAACCATTTCTGGAGAACGCACCCATTTAAATGCATACATACCATTTAAGTGGTATTAATTTCTCATCACATAAAATTAGTGAAACAAGAGCTCACAGCTTACTGAAGCTCAAACAAGAGATGTTGAGAAATGTTTATTCTGTCTTTTTTCTATTAATCAGTGGCTTATTTTAGTTTCTCTACTTTTTTTTCTTATTTTGAAAATAGGAATCTTGGCCTAGAGAAAGTCTTCATTTTGCTTACTTTTCTATCTTATGGTGTAACACTCCATCTTAAAAAAAAAATCTGCTTCTAAGACAAGCAGACGACTTTCTGCATGGATATTACATATAAACATGGATATTACATATCCATTAGATGGATATGTACAGAGGCCTGTGACTTTGCTTTATACCACTAAACTCTCTTAGAAGTCACTGTTCAGAATCTCTCAGGCATACATGAACCATGGGGTTGAGGTTTAGACTTCTTCCATTTATTCACTGTAGCACAACCATGATCGTTATCATTGAACATATTTATACCTCTAAAAGTTGCCTTTAAATTTCCTGTTTCCTAAGGAGCAGAAGTAGCCTCTCTAATCTCTTATCTCAGGCTATCTTCAGCTTTTCCAGTTTGCTCTGTATCATTGGCAATGACATTTGTTTGAAACGCCACCCTCTTTGCAGCTGTTCATGCTTCTGGGAAAGGGTTAAGCAGGTTCTGCTGATTCACTGAGGTAGGTGACTTATTACCCCACCCGGACAGAGGGGAAGTGGCTGTCTAGAGGGAGAGGATTCATACAATGTGAAATCAGAAGGGTCCATTGTGAACATCCAATTTGACTGAAAGAGCCGGAAAGGCTCTATAGTTAAAATTCAGGATTATCAGCTCTACATCCAGGCGGGTTAAAGGCTGTCTGAGTGTCCAAGCCTTGCTTCTGGAGCATGAGCAGAGGGCGGGGTAGGAAGCCCAGAGGCAGGAGACTTGAGGAGGAAACCTACACTGCAATTTGCTGTTTTGGTAAAGCAGTGTCTGGGTTGCCCTTGAAAGCAGTAGAGGAAAGGCAGCAGCTCAGCTCCTTTTGAAGCTTTTTATAACATATTAGATCCATGAACCGCATTCCTGTTGGCTGTTAGGCAGTTTTTAAAGTGCTGTCCGGCAAGACTCAGACTTCTTTAAAGTACACTTTGACATCTGAGAGTACTTTTGGATGTTTGGTCTGTCACTTCATAGTATTTACCTACACTGAATTTATTAACAAATGCAGAAGGGAATGAATTATTCGTTCAATACCCTTTTGTACCTTAATGTTTCCCAGTTGTGTATCAGCTGGTAATTTGTACATAACTTCTGTCTTTTTTAATGATAAAATCCTGGTCTTTGTGGAAACCACAGATTTTTGCCCTTAATCTAGAACTGTTCCTGTTTGGCAAATCTGTGCAGGATAATCCTCTTAAAAGCCCCTTAAACATTTTCACTAAGATACTATCCTTTCTTTACTGGTAGTTAGTCTTACCTTATAAGCACCAATATATGTCTAAATAAATTGCATCTATAACTATATCAGGGCCCTGTCGTTTGCAAGTTACTATCTTTTAAGCACTTGTAACATGTTAAACTTCAGTCCTGTTTTTTGGTGACCAAATAAAACTTATCCTATTCATTAAATATTTCTGCTATAGTTAGTCACAACTTCCAAGTGAGCTGCACCTGTCCATTACAAAAAACAATAGTGAGATTTGATGCATTGTTCCTTGGTTTATAGACATCCTGTGGGTAGTTTGCCTAAAACTGGCTAGGTCAAGGCCACTGATTCTGTTGTCCCTGCCTCAGTGAGCCATTGACTTGTGCTGACCTTTGATCTACCTCACTGATTTTTAATTTCTAATGAAAAAAGGCCCTCTGCCAGGCTCAGCCTATCCTTTACACAATTAATTTTCTCAATAAAATAGAAAAGGACTATTCCACCTTCTAATATAATTTTAGATTATGAAGATTTGATAATAGTCATTCACTTCCTGTCACTTTGACCCTCTCCTCTCCACATCCTGGGGAAAAAATAGAGGAATCCAGCCATAGATCAAGAAATGAAGGCTTAGTTTGGGAAAGGGTGTGAGAATTTCAAAACTGAGGTCAGCAGTGAAAAACACTGACAGGAAGAAGCCAAGAGAAGCCTAAAATAATTCCTGACCATTTCTTCTCCAGTGAAAGGGACTGTAACAGCTAATACAACAGTTACAGTTCTGTTTTTACCTCCAGTTTTCTTGTAGTTTTGAGAAATCTGTGTTGCCGAAATTCAAAATTTGGCTGATGGGCCTGATCCTCTATTGCTGCTTTGTTTTCCCATGGAATTAGTATCTTCCCTGAATCCTAACTGCAAACAAATTCTTGCAGAATCATCCTTGTTAAGCAGTAATGAACTTGTTGGAACTAGCTCTGCCTTTGAGCTGCAGAATTTTTCCTCTCTGCTTTTCCTACGCTATAGCTAGAGATTAGATAAGGAAATTCTTGTTTTTGTTTCTGGGATATACACCTTAGCTGTGTGCTGTGTTTCCTGACATGGCCCAAATTCTGCCATCAAATCTAAACAAGAAACCCAAATATCCTGCTCCGTTAACTAAAAGTGACATAAGCCATAAATAATATATGTAGTTATAAAGAATGGATAAATGGCTCTGTCATTCATAGTTGCAGTAAGTGCCTGCTGTACCTACTTCATGCTCACACACATAAATTCATAGAGATAATGCAAAGTTTATCCGTAAAAGCTTTTTAAAATCTCTTTTACCTATCCAGTGTAACACTGAGGAAGAATATGCATCCCTGGGACTTGGTCGTCTTCTTTTTTTTTCTTTTTTTTTTTTTCAGAAATGAATATTTTCATTTCTGATACTGGAAGAAGTTCTTAGTCTGATAGCATTATCTATTGAAAACACTAGGGAAAATTATTTCTATGTTGTTAAACATCCTGTGCCTTTTTAAGGAGGGAAGAGAGAGAACCTCACCATACTGTCTGCTTTCCTGACCCTTTGTTCCTTGCAAACTTGAATTGCCCATGCTGTTTATCTTAATGTCTTGTGCAATCTTTCCTCCAGTTTCTTGTGTGAAAATACCCAAGTTAAAGACAATGGTTTAAACTGACAAAAACACAACACCAGAAAAGCCCTTTTGATCATAACAGTCCCCTAACTCTGAGCTGCCAGGAAGTAATTTAGTGAAAAAATATGAAATAATCACATTGTCTAAAAAAAACCCTATATATGTAGTTTTAAACTTCCAAACAGTATAGGGCATGAAGTGTGCCTGGATAGTTGAACCATGATTATTGCGTCCTCCCCTTTTGGGAGGGAGTTCCTAAAACAGGAATTAAAGCAGCTGAACGAAAACAGAACTCAAACTGGACTGAGTTGTCAGATTGTGTACTGTGGTCTGCAAGAAGAATATTTTCAAAATCTGTTGTCATAAATGTCAGGTGTCTTTTTATATGAAAAGTTACCTGGTATAATTACCCCATCTGCTATTCTCCTCTTTTCCTTTCCTCCTGCATTCTCCCCACCCACCCCCACAAATGACCCCGTATAGTTAACGCGTTAGCTATTGAATTGAAGCACCAATATAGCTCTTAATTTACACTGGTAATTTTTATGCACGAAGTAGGACTAGCCTCAACTGTAATGTCATGTGCTGACAGTTGCCCTACTACTAACAGGCTCCTGAAACTTTTTTTTTTTTTAAAGGCATGAGAGATTAACATTGCTTATCTATAAACTGCCATGAAATTTATCAGAACCCATTGTGGCTTGCATTGAAACTACAACCATGCCAGTGATCAGCTATTACTATATCTGTATTTGAGCAATTGTGAACTTAGCCCCAGTACTTACTTCAGGTTCAATTGTACAGTTACTTGAATCTTGTCAACAAATTTGTTTGCCATTCCAGATCTCGTGTGCCAGAGCTACTTTGAGAATAGTTGGTCCTGGAGGGATTTTAGTGCTTCTGTTCCTGGCCTGAACAAAAGTGAAGAGGTAAATGAAACCAGGAAAGGAAATAAAGATAAGAGTAATATATGGTGTCTGCTGTCCTCTTACTGAAGCCCAGCAGAATTACAAGGTCAATTCTGTATCTACTACTGTGTTAATTCATTAAAGATTTAAAATCTAAATCAGAATTTCTAACGGGGCAAGAATTCTGTGTGGGCAGCACTAGCCATACTTCAAATGTCTTTAACATATTTACCATACTATGTGCTTGCTCATTCTTTACTTAAAAATGAAGCCTGGCAGAAAATAGCACAGACTTAAAGGAAAACTATGATATTTGTCCACTTCTCAAGGGAAAAGTCCTTATTTTATAAGCTTCCAGTATGTGCCCCCACGTGCTATTGCAATCTCTCGCTGCTTTAACTGGTTGGTGTGTCTGAGTGTTTGTGGGCTGCAGCTTCACAGTGGCACCACCTTGTGGTCATGGTAAAATTGTCAAAAAACAAACAGGTTTCTTAAACCGACTTTTGAAATTATACAATATTACGCTATATTACAGGGTCTTGCATTTGAAATCTACCAGCAATTCTCCTCCCAAATCTTTTTAAATAACAAAAAAATACATTTAAACTACCTGCTTCTAACACTCTTAACATAGGAAGAAGAGCAAGAGTTGTAGTTTTCCCTGTTAAGCCTATGGTTAGCCTGTAACAAAATAGCCAAGACCTCTGATAGGGATATATTTTTTTAAAGTGGTAGGTAACACAAACATGGCACAGTGAAATGGATGGAAAAGGATGCAATTCATTATAATCTCTAATATAATTTGAAGATACCAAGAAAATGAAGACCCCCTTCATACTTTTTTTTTGTAGATCGTTCAGAACTTTCAGTGTTTTGTAAAGATTAAGGCCCTTAAAATAGAATTTAGGCCTTACTTTGCTTTAAAGACCAGGTGGCAGACTATTGTCTCTTGACTGATACCCAAAGGGAGTTTGGATTAACAATTCTGATACCGCGCATTTTTATCAATATTGACGTGTTCTAGGGCAAAGTATTAGTGTGAAAAGTTGGAATTCGAGGAGCCAGAATGCCTAGAGAAAAATCCTTCCGTATAGAAATTCTTCATAAAAAAAAATGCAAGTACTAAAAATGATATTGAAAGACTTAGCCCCTGTATTGAAAAATAGGTATTAGATATATTAAATCTGAATAATACCTGCCCATATGAATATACTTGGTTCCTATTCAGTTCTTACTATTGTAACACATGCACACACTGCTCACAAGACGGAAAAATAGTTATAGTCCAGTAATTATATACTTTAGGAAGCTGATGAAAGGTCTTCCAGTGCTGGGTTCTTTTGGGAAGAGACCATTTCAAAAATCAAAGGATGGTGTAACTGGAGATAACTTGTTCCAGAGCTGTGAAGCTATCCAAGAAATCTTCCTCTTCAATTCCAAATTTAGTGTACTGGTGAATATAGGCTCTGTGTGTTGGAAATCACAGTAGAAAAGTAGGTAAGACATTAGAGATCAGTGAAGAATGACACATGAAATCAGCCTGTATAGTTGCTGTAACAACTTCAAATGATGATTGGTTTCTATCTTGTTCTCTTGAACTCATTTTGTAATTCATACTTACTGATAAGTCATGACTTATTTGTAATAGCATTTATTACTTTGTGTATTGCTTAAGGAGACAGAATTGCAGCTTACAAAATTGGGTTAACTGGGAAATGGAAGGAGACGTGATTATTAAATGAGAAAAGTAATTTATAGATTTGAGATGCAAAACGTAAGCCTGTCTGTGCAGGATAGCCTACTTCTCATCAATGGTGTTTTTGCAGCAGGTGGTAAAAATAGGAACACATCTAGTTGATACAATTTTTCTCCTTTGACTTTTAATCATACAGTTCCTGTGCTAGAAACTCATGATTAGCAGATATCCGCTGTGACACCTAGTAACCTTGGATTCTTGATGATCAAAGTAAAGAGCCAATTATTTTCTAAATTTCTTGTTTCTAATGAAAAATCAAACTAATGGAATGGAAGCCTGAGTAAACACAGAAATCCCCTAAATGTTTTTGAACTGAGCCAGGAACTTATTTCCTGGAATGTGCAGAATGTCTGTATACAATTTAGAAACTGTATGATCAGTAAAAGAGTTTTTATGTATTATTTTTAGAATGGTCAGTCTGGAATGCACTAAATTTTGGGAGCTTTATCACTGAGAAAATGGTCAAATTCACAGTCCTAGAATATGTGCTATCGCTTATCCACAGAACATAAGCACTGTTCTGTGTAAGGTAAGCACCCTGCTACCATTTTTCAAGCATAAAAATGTTTCTGCTAAAGTGTGGGAATAGTATTCATGCTTATTCACAATTACTTTGCTGGAAAAGAGAATTGTATTTACAACGATTTTGCTACCACTGAAGATAATAGAAGCTATAAATGAAATTGGCATAATTATTTTCACTTACTTGGAAGCAAACATATTCCAAGCTTTTCCTACAATGTTGTCAAGAGGTTTCAGCAGGAACTGACTATTGCTAACCAAAGAAGCAGACTTTTCATACTTATTAAATGCCCTTGGTGTTTTCCACGCATTAAAAGCATCCTGAGGGTTTAGCCATGATGTATATAATGAGGGATCTCGGAAACTTCCTGTAGCAGAAATAAGAAAGCCATTTTGATAAATGTAAAGCTATAAGATGTTGCTTCTTGATCTCAGTAGTCCTGTGTGACCTAATCAGTGTTTGGCAGATCAGTCTAGGCCTTGAAGAAAATCTGCAGACTGGTTAGCCTGTTGCAAACATAACTGTTTTAAACAGATTCATTGTTATCTAGGAGTGTCCTCTTGTATCTGTATTTCATATGTGAGCTCTGCTCATCACTCTAGAAGCAGCTAAATACATTTTCAGACAATACAGCTAAGAATTCTACTGTATATACAGACTTTAGTCTCTTCCTCCTTCCCTGGAGCGCCTCAGGAAACAGAAATCTTAGTTGTAAATACAACAGCCCTAACCAAATTACACAATATGGCCTGGGACATTAAAATCTTTCTAGAGGGAATATTGACCTTACTAGTTAAATATGTGACCTTGGTTTTTTTTTTTTCACTTTCATCAGAAATGGTTGCAAAGAAAACAGGGAGATGTGAAACGAATTACTGAGATACTGTTCTTTTCCTTCTCACCTAAGTCTACACTGTGCATATCCTTTCCTCGCAGGATAACCAGGTTGGCAATGGAAGTATTGAAATGCAGCAACTTGTTTGTGGAATGACTGGAGGGGATAGAGGAGCCTGGACGCGGTGGCTGTACTTGCCAATCAATACCTGTGAGGTTTTAGTAAAGAAGATATAAAACAAAGTTAATGTTTCATGAAGTACGGATTCAAACCAGCTGAAGAGTCAGATGCTAACTAACACTGTGCCCCAAGCTGAGGTCTTATTAGGGTTTGTAGTTTTTGCATGTTACTTAAGCTGCCATTACACAATTCCCAGAGAAAAACAGCTCATCCAACAGTATTTGTCTGGTAGTCACTAGTCTCACCAGAGAAAGTGGATACTTGTTTCTATAGTTAGCAACCTGCCAGTCCATTCTTTGCATAACTGGAAGCTGTACTGAATTCTCAATGTAAATGATATGGGAAAGCTAAGCGTATGATTTTTATTAGTAGAAGGTGTAACAAGAAAAAGCATAGCAAAACTAATGATCCAAAGAATGTTCCAAATGAATCACGTAAATTAAGTACACGACCAAAAACTGTTGGCTTGCTTTGCATATTTTCAATAGTTATAATTAACCGAAATGTCTGGGAGTGAAAACAGAAGCAAGCTGGGAGCTGCTGTGGCAGCTGAGTGAATAGTTATAGAAGCAGCTGGCTATGTAGAGGCAAATTCCTGCTGTCTGAGGGCAGCAACTTGTTTCTGAACCGACTGACTAAAGTTAGTCAGTGAGCTCCACAAAACAATAAGCTTTATTTTAACTATAAAATGTATGCCTAAAGAGTGATGGACACTGAAGATGAGTGAATGCTATTTACCTTCCTCCATTTTAGCATTAGCAATGAGCATTTGCCTTAGGTGTTTGATGAGTCCAGGCCAACTGAATGTGCTATATGTGAGGGAGTTTTCAGGCATCTGAGGTATGTTACGAAGACCCAACATCTTGAATTCAGGATGTGGAACTAACGTCTCCATTAAGTCTCCTGAAGGAAAAAAAAAAAAGAAAAACAACCAGCTGCTCATGTTTGACAAAAATATTGCAAGGGCTAGTTAAAATAGGAGAAGAGCATGACGAATTGTACAAAGATCTAGTAATTTAAGGTAAGAAACAAAGCAAGATATATAAAGTTTATAAAAAATATACAGTAAAATATACAGACACACCAGACAAAATGCAAACTCTTGCTACCTACTATTGAGTTCTATACAAGCAAGTTAACTCATTTTACAATTTAGACTTTTCTTGCTTTATAGTCTGGCTTGAAATCTTAAAGACCTTATATGCTGCTGAAGGATTGATAGGCAGATGAGAAAGTTTAATTTTACAAGCAAAACTCCTAGCAATATGGGTACCTTTCTCTAATCCCAAATGTCAGCCAGTTGCTTGTTGCTATGAAGTTGCATGCTAGCCTGTCTTCTGAGCTGAACACAAAACTTACATTTTGTTTGTTTCACAATCTTCTAACTTAATGTGAAATGTAAAAACTCAGTCTCAAATTACCCTCCTGCACAAATTTCCTCTGAAATGTAAATAGGTACAAGGGTGGCTGTAGTCAGTTGAAAAAGGAGAAACATGGTTCTTTTGGTAAAGAATGAAACCAGAAGCTGGGGGTATCTATTTTTGACTCTGCTACAAAATTGGGGTTGAACTTCTAACTTAGTCTTTTGCTTCACTTTTCTTATCTTAAACCTTGGGAAGTATCAGAAAACTTGAGTAAGGAGACTGAAGAACTTAAATTGACAACATGAAATGATTACAGAAAGACGTGAGAATGCTTTAGGTAGTTATATTACAGTTAGATACCTAATGGGTTTCTGCTATAGTGCAAGCCAGCTTCTGCTGTGTAAGTGGGCTGGAAAACGCTCCCCAGCTGATGTGCAATGACTTGATTTACATCCCTGAAGGAGATCTGTTTCATATGCATCAGCTGAGAACAGATCTTGTGGATGACATCATTTTCGTGAACAAGAAGAGCATCTGATGACTGATACAGATGTGACAGAGTCAAAACAGAGTTGTAGTTTTGAACAATGACCTGGAAGAAGGAAAAAAAAACAACACAAAACCACACAAATGAGAGTCAAACTACTTAATCTAGTTTATATTCCTCTGGCTACTGTCACTTCCTCACTTACGATTTAGGAAGTGACTCATTTTCTTTACCAAAGTGCAGAATGAGGTCAGGAGCTAGCACAGCTGTTTCATGGAAAGAGAGCAAGACCTCTGAAAATCATGTTACCCATCTCAGTTCAGAATAAAATCTGTTTGGGAACTGATTATAATGTTCAGATACTGTATCAACAGGAGATTTCTAGTTAGCTAGTAGAGCTCCTCATGAAACTGCATTATACCTTAGCACTTATATTAGTAAGTCTTAAATGTTTTGTTATTATTAGCTTGAGATCTTAGCAATTTTGATAAATTTGATCATTTCGATTTTATTTTTGTGAAACCACAGGTACCAAATATTAGGCAATTTATTAGCTATGTTACTTTGTGTAATGTTGAACATTCAAAAAGTAAACTGTTTCTCTTTTCTAGTTTATTTCAGTTGCAGATATTTTGTTTTACTCATAAAAAATAAACAGTTTATTTAAGTTGCTATTCCTCTGTGACCGTGATTATAATCTTGCAGAATATCTCAAGTAAAAATGACATTCACCTCACCAGTGCCGTAGGGCCAGATAACATGGTTTAAAATAAACGAGGTTGGAAAAGCATCTCTTAAACACTCAGTCACAAATGCTCCTAAGCCAGAACCTGTACCACCAGCCATGCTCATTATTGTGAAAAATCCACCAAGTCGGTCACATGTCTCTGCTGCTTTTTGTACCAAATTCATGATTACTTCTTTGTGTCTAGGCCCGTGAACAGCATAACTGTTGAATAAAAGAAAAAAGAGCAAGACATGTCAGGTTATAGCAAAATAAAAGCAGTAAGGTCAGCCTTTTGATAAAGGATACTTTTCTTTCTATTACTTATATAACCTGGCATTATGTCACCCATTCTGCCTGTAGCAAACAATCCTCAGCTGTGATATTTATTATGCAAAACAGCTGTTTATAAATTGTGCTTACTGTTTCCTCTTCTTAAATATATCCACTCTATTCTAAAACATTACATTTTCACTGTAAATACCAATGTCATCTTGCAAAGAGCAATGTAGAAATTTTGCTGTTATGTTGATATTCTACCTTAAAAATAAATCAAGTTGTACTTGCACAGCTGTACTTTGCACAGCTGCAATAGTATCACTCCTAGAGAGGGTAGACAGCTCATTAGCCTCTACAGTTCTGTTAGTGAAGCTTGAAATGATTGTTCATACCCGTTTGCCCAGTTGTTCCCAGACCCTTGCTTCTGACAGAAGTGCGATTGATCATCATATTTCCAGTAGCCAGACCTGGCAGCTATTGATAAAGTTTGGCTGATTACTTTAGGTTCCATGTCGACAAGCACAGCCCGGGCAACAGGTACTGGAGAGGAAGAAAAAAGTGCCAATATTACAACTTGTTTATGTAAGATAGACAGACTTGTACCATGGGCCAAGTTGTATTCCTTCCATCCACATAAGCCAAACTAGTACAGAAAACAGGACTTGGCAATGCCCTGTATTTCTGGAGAACCATCGATTGTTCAAAAGACAGATGTGAACTCTAGAGACATAGATCTTTCAGGAAAGAAACCTCTTAATTTGTTTGGTAACACCAGATTCAGATAATCTAGGCCCTACTCTGTGGTATTATCTATCTACAGTGGAAAACGCAGATGTTTGGAAGGGAAGATCATTTATGTACATATGTTCAGCTTCCAGCTGTGTTACTGGCAGACTTGCTCTGTGGCCTCAGGCACTCTACTGCACTGTGATTTTGCTTCCACGGTTGTTAGCGATGTCATGAAGGCAGAGGGTTGTGACAATTCTTCAAGAGTGAAGGTAAAACTTTTTATTTCTGTACTCTTATCTGTATTAGGCTGGAAACCAGACCCTCTGGGGGAAACAAAATGCTTAAATGCTGTACCTCCAGATTCTGCTTCGATGAAAAATCGTTCTTTACATGCATCATGGTAGGATTCATTCTCCTTCTTTGAACACAATCCATGTGTGCCACGGACATCACTGCAGATAGCATTAAACACTTCATGACCAATTTGATTACCACACTGTCCGAGCTGGACTGTGACTATTGACATTCTTATTCACCTTGTGTTTAAGCCTAAAAAGAAAAGTATGCCTTCAGTAACTCTGCAAGACAGAAGTGAAAAAAGTTCTGACAAGTAGAATTCTGATCACTTTTGTAATTTTTGACAACCTAGTGAGGAGGAGAAGGCTACACTATAACCACTGGCTATTTCTGGTAAAATACTGACTGTCAGCACTTTATCCTGAATGTCAAAAGAACGCAGATGGCAGTTTACAATAAATCAGTCTGTTTACTGCTGCCATACATCTGAACAGGACTGCAATAAACCATACAGCAAGAAAAGTCAAGTTTTCTTACGTTTGCTTAGTAAGGCAGGGTAGAAAGTGACTAATTGTAAATCCAACAAAGCGCTAGGGCTACGCTCTAAAAGCATATTAAACACAATAAGAAAGTACCATATGGCTTAAGAAATGTGAAGCCTGTTCACAAATCTAGCTGATTTCTAGTCCTGTACTGCTGTGGGCCTGACGCCAAAATCTGTGGAGGTGACAAGAGGCTCCCCTAGAGTATTCCTCTCTCTTCCACCATATAGAGAAAAGATTTTGATGCAGTACTGGTATGTTTGACATTTTTCCCCACTCAGCATTTTGCAGTAGCTCTGTTTTCTCACTTTGCTATTTTCTTTTCACAAAAACAAAGTTTTTTTTTTTTTTTAAACTGGCTTCATTATTCTGGGTTATTTTTCATTATCATCCCAGTTGTGCCGGGGCACTTCTGTAACAGCATTCTTTGGAAAACTGCCACTGCCTGTAATTCGATCCTGCTGCATTTTGCAGGCAGGTATGCGCTATTTTTTCTTCCAGAGCTTGATTTCAGCACTGCTGCCAGTCAGCACCTCACAGCCTAAGGCCGGCCCGTGTGTTACCGCAAGGCCGAGTTACTCCTCACCGCAGAAAATAAATAAATCTGTAAACGATTTTCAGAAAAATACTCTCGTCCAACCCATGCGTGTGGCTCCGACCCTCCCGCGCCTACTTCGGTGTGCTCAGCGCGCGTCCCGGCCACCAAGGGGCTGTCGCTTACGCTCCCCTCTCTGGCCCCGCCGCGCTGAGGGCCTGNCCATGTTCCCGGGGCCGCCAGCCACCCGGCCCCCGCGCCGCTCCGCCACCTCCCCCTCCCAGCGCCTTTCTCCTCGCCGGTCTCTCCCGCCCGGGCCTCCCCGGCCCTCCCGAGGGTGCCGGACCCCGCCCGGGCAGCGCCGGGGACCCTCAGCCCCGATCGCCGGCAGCCCCTCCTCAGCGCTGACCTCGACGCCCCACGCTGAGGCGCTCGGGCACCGACGGCGCATGCGCAGCCGCGTGCCTCCGCGAGCCCCTTCCCCGCCGGTCCGGCCCGAGACGCGCCTTCGAACAACCCGCTTCGCGCATGCTCAGAAGGGACTTCGGGCAGTTCGGGCACGAGGGGCAGCCCTCTGGGCTTCACAAAGCGCTCTGCGCATGTTCCTGCCGAGCGGCTTCGCTGCGCCTTCTGCGCAAGCTCCGTGCCAGGAGCAAACGTGGCGGATGCGCATCGCGCATGCTCAGCCCCAGCTCCGCGCCCGGCCCCCCGCGAGAGTCCCCCGCCGCGCATGCTCAGTGCGGCCCCGGCCAATGCAGGGAGGTGCTGTGCGCCTGCGCGGCGCCCGGAGTCGGGGCGGGGGCGCAGGCGCACTGAGGCCGGGCAGCCGGTGATGGCGGCCGTGGCGGAGTTGGGGGGTGCGGGCCCATGAGGCGGCCCAGGCCCCGTGCACTCAGCGCAGCGAGGAAGGGGCGGCGGCGCCGCGGCTCACACCCGCGCCATGGCGGGCGTGTTCGACATCGACCTGGACCAGCCTGAGGACGCGGGTTCGGACGAGGAGCTGGAGGAGGGG
>VXAA01004978.1:282990-304466 GCA_013399115.1 Anseranas semipalmata | reverse complement strand
AGCGGCGGCGCGGTGTTGGCGAGGGCCGGGCTGGAGGCAGCTCGCCCGCAGCGCTTCCCCGCCCAGGGCGCCTGCCCCAGCCGCGGGCGGCCGGCGGTTGCGCTCGGGCTGGTGCGTGCTGCGCCAGGCTCGCCGGGGCTTTTTCCCTTGGAAGTTTTGCTCCGGGTTTTCTGGCCCAGGTGTCGCAGCGTTTTTTGTTTTTTGTTTTTTTTATTGTCACATGTTTTAACGTCAGTGCAGAAATGCTAATCTTTCTTGAACTGTATAAAGTCATTAGTCTGGCGCCAACATTAAAAGCAAAGCTTTAAAACGCTGTGTTCGACGTCTCTACAGATCGACATGCGTCCCCATCTCATGCTTTCCTAAATGGGTCACCTTGTAATCTGTAGTTTGTCTTTTTATAATATTTGTGTAGATTCTGTTAAGACTTTGGGGAATCTTATTACAAGATCTCTGTTAATATTTTTCTAGTACTACTGTTGCTTATTTATATTGTTTTGTATATTAGATGTTTGCTATTGCTTGAACTGCTACTGCGTTTGTTTTATGCTGTTTGAATACGAGTTGGCGTCTTTGAGATACCCTGTATCACAGCTGGAATATCCACACCGCATATGAGCTGTAGACACCTTGTTTGACAGCTGAAGGTGTGAATAGTTCTCAAGTTGCAGGAACAAGCACTGTCTGTCATCTCAATAATCAATAAAGTACCTGGCTTTAAAAATGTCAATTGCATCACACTGTTAATGTTGCCAAGAACAGGTTCTAAGGGGGGTGGCGAGAAAGTTGAATTTGTTCTCTCTCACGTTCCAATAGTTCAGTCATAGGGAACAACTTAAAAATGTCATTAGTTACTGTGGATTTTTTAAAAATGTTACGACTGAAATACTTCTGTCACAATTTCTGTGAATATGAATGCACAGTGGCAGCCTAATGTGGTTCTCAGGTGCCTTTTGGAAACAAATAAGGGAAGATTAGAATGGACTTGAAATTAAAACAGAACTGAAAAGCTGGGAATATAAGAGCAGGAAAGAAAGAGAAATGTCTTGGGAAAGTGTAAGGGAAAAAATGTTTTGCAAGGACCAGAAAGACACTGCAGCCAGAGCAGCTGAGATCATTAAACTGAAGGTGAGCGAGATGTAAGGTCTGGGTTATTTTGCCTGTCTCTGTAGTGCTGGACCATGGCACCTCCTGAAAGCTCTAAGCCCAGTAACATCCAGAACAAATCAGCTGCAGTTTTAAATAGGCATGGCTATTCTAGAAAACCTGAAGAATCGTTTAAATGGAGTGATTACTCGTAAGATGTATGGTTGTTTGCACGAGCTGTTATGGTGAAAAAAGCACCTTTATTTTTCAGTTTGTAATAAATGAAACAATGAGTACAAACTGAAGGACCTCTAGCCTTCCAGCCAGAATGCTGTTGCATTTCCTGGTTTTGTGAAACAAGAAGAAATCCTGAAAATAGTGGAATGGTATCTAATGTAAATTTTGTTCAAGTTAATACTGAGAATGAAGACTATAGTTCACAGCAGTAAGAGTAGCCTGTATAGGCTTTGCCAGGGACATTGGGTAACTCGCGAAGAGAAGTTGTTCCAGGAACGTGATGGGTGTTTATCCTCTGTGTTTGTTGAATTTTTTGAATGTGTTTGTTGTCATCTAACGGTAGGGTCAAGGGCAGCTTTAGCAGATTTTATTGTGAAACTGCTATCAATAGGCTGGATTTCTCTAATAAATGTTATCAGGAGGACATGAGCTAGCAAATCTCTGACCTGGAAACAGACTTGAACTTTTGGACTCCGTGATTGCTTGTGGTGCTTGCAGGTGGAACCGGGAGTCAAATTCCCCTCTAGATCACCCACCAAAATAAATCAGCCTCTGTAAGCTTTGGTGTTTAAATGATTTGGAAGCAATGGAAAGCTTATAATGTTCTTTTGTGAGTGAAAACACTAACCCGGTATTTAAAAATATACTCCTCTTCTTGGTGGTTTTTGCAGATCTCTGTATGGCTTTTTTTTCTTCTGGTTCCCTGAATTACACAAGTCAGTCATTATATCTGTATTCAGTCTGTAGGTTCCAGGCTGTTTCTCACTAACTTGCAGTTGCTGTTTTGTGTACGTATTTTTGAAACTAAAAATGTAAGCTATAGTCTAAAGCTTATTAGAAGCTTGCCCATTAAATTCTATTTGTATTCATTCCAGCTGTCTGCTTGGTTTGCGCTTCTTTTGCCATGTAGAGCCATAATTAGAGGAAGGTATTATCTTGCATAAGGGATCAAGTTGAAAATTCTTTGAAGAAAATCTCTCTTCAAAATTGAACTACATTCTTTGATGGTGACTGGTCCTGATGTTGACGTGCTTGAGCCTTCTTTACTAGTATTTATGCATTAATCTGTCTGAATGAGTATTGGTCAGAAAAGCTATTTAACACTAGAGTCAACCTTAATTCTTTCATTACTATTGGGATTTGATTATTATCAATATAGAATAATAAAGCCTTCTCAGTTGATTATTTGTTTCTAGTTCACATGAATCCCAGTTCATCAATTCACAGTCTTTACTATAGTTCTAATTCGCGCAATACTGTGATAGGTATTTTAAATTCCTATGTCAGAGCAACTGTAAAATAATAATAATAATGCGATACCTTACCATTTTTCAGGTTCACTTGGGGGATGAGATTGTTACCTCTAATATTAAAGTAATTGAGTGGTATTGCAGTCAGGTAAAACAATGTTTCCCAGTGTCATTATTTGAGATATGTGGAAGTGTTGCAACTCTAGCACAGAATTTTGTAGATTTTGTTATCTTCTGCTGATAATTTATTATTCCTGACATTTAAATTTGTTTACATATATGTACATATATAAAAAAGAAACAATATATATGTGTAAATAAGTTGTAAAATACATCAATATATTTATTTTTAACTCTGCTTTGTTTCTTATATTGTAATTAATCTTCCTTCTACTCCTCCCATCCCCAGGGTCAATTAAGTGAGAGCATGGACCATGGAGGAGTTGGCCAATATGACCTGTAAGTTGCTGCTAGAAAATGTTCTGTACTATTCATGCCAACTACATATAATCTCTACTTTTGTTACATTGTTAAGTTGAATAGAAGATTTTGTCATTCTTGTTCAATTTTGAGTTGTTTCTAGTTGTTTCACTATTTCTTAACATTAAAATTTGTGAATTGTATCTTGAAATAAAATAACAATAATAAAAAAAAATTCTGGCGAAACCTGCTGTTGTCTTTAATCCTTGTTTCTCCTAACGCATCTATTGTATTTGAATAATACTTGCACTATGAATGTAGTGCACTGTTTGCAGAACGTTGTATGTTCTGTCAACTTTATAAAGGCTACGCTGCATATTTGCATAGCAGTCAGAAGCAGATGAGAATTCAGAAGTTCTAATTTGAAGTTCATGAAATGGCTACCTTTAGCCTCACTTCATGTATAGACTTCCAGATTATTTTCAGCGTACCACATTGCAAGAAGAAAGTGGTGATAGTTAAAACAGTTCAGTTACATTTACTTTAGCAGGGTCCATGTGTTGGCCTGTCTTTTACAGAAAAGTAGTATAATTTAGAAGCATCATTGAGTTATGGTTCAGTCTTCTTTTGTAGCATGTTCAGAGTTGAGACTTTTTGTTACAGCTTTTTCTGCATGGTATTTATGTTACAGAAGTCTTACTATGACTGTTGGTACTATTGAATGTGATTTAAAACTTAAACACACAATATAGCCTTGTAGATCTTGTGGAGATATCTAAGTCAGTTTGAGGCTGTGGTCCTTCAAACTTAATTCTGGTACAATACAGAGATTTTATTATGCATTAAAATGAAGGAATCTGAAGGAAATCTTGATATAGTAAACCTGAAAAATTTGCAGATGGTCTTTTTTGTGCAAGTTGCAACTTACTGCTTTGCATGCACCTAAATACAATTTCTGATGCTAAGAATTCTCCAAATCTCCAAAGCAGTCATTCAGTTCTGTCAGTTATACTGTAAGTTTTACAGTAAGTAATTTGCTTGCTTACTATCTCTTGATCATTTTCAAGTATCAGGCAGTCTTATATTCTTGTTTTGGTTTTATCCAGTGGCATGGAACATTGTGAAAAATTTGAGATTTCAGAAACTAGTGTAAACAGAGGTCCAGAAAAGATCCGGCCAGAGTGCTTTGAGTTACTACGTGTACTTGGCAAAGGTGGCTATGGAAAGGTAAGGAACTGTTTTCTACAAAAGTAAATCTATTACACTGAGGTTAGTCAAAGTGCTCGCTTGCCACCTTTGGTGAGGTCTAATCTCGCCAGCCTGTATTCGGAAAAGTTCACCCTGCCTGAAGGTAACCTCGAGGCTGCCAAGGTTGGTGTCTTGGGACTAAGGTCACTGGCAGAGCCTCACCAGCTGGTGGCAGTAGAAAATATTCCAACCTAGTTCTGGTTCAGATAATTAGCTCTTCTCCATCAGGCAGCTTTGCAGTTTGTAGGTGATCTCCTAGCTGTTTTCCAGAATGTTGTTTTTAAGCTTATAACAGCTAATGCAGTTTGTAATAATAAGTGATTGCCTTTGTATTGGTGTTGTATAGGTATTTCAAGTACGAAAAGTAACTGGAGCAAATACTGGGAAAATTTTTGCCATGAAAGTTCTTAAAAAGGTAATGTGAATGTTCAGCTGTTTAGCTGTTACAATTACATAATAATTTAATATACCTGAAATCGAAACATGATATATACAGTTGTTACCGAGGTATAGTTGAAATTATAGTTAATCTCTAACTAAATTGTTCTGTCTGTGTAGTTCTTAGTGGGCAATTTAAATAGCTCAAGAGATCCTTTCCAATCTAAATTATTCTATGATTCTCTGAAATAAATAAAGTTTGGCAAGAAACCTGTCATGTTATGTTTATATCACGGGGAAATTTTTACCGTGTTGCTGACTCATACGTAGTGTTATGATATAGTAAATTCAGAATGGAACTAAATATAAAAGTCTGCATTGTTTAGTGTGTTCTTGTACTCACATCTCTGCTTTTTGTAGGCAATGATCGTAAGGAATGCAAAAGATACAGCTCATACAAAAGCAGAGCGGAACATACTGGAGGAAGTGAAACATCCCTTCATTGTAGACTTAATTTATGCCTTTCAGACTGGTGGAAAACTCTACCTCATCCTCGAGTATCTCAGTGGTCAGTATATGAAATTCTGTTACCTTGTTCTTGGTATCTTAGGTAATCTAGAACTTGGATTTCTAATTACAAAAGGCCAACTAACTATTGGCATGGTGTCTTAAAAATGTAAAATAGGCTAGCATTAAGAATACATAGAGTTTGTTAAATAAAACTTCTAATTCAGTAAAATAAAGATGAAATATAAAATAGTTGTTTTTCATGACAGTACAGGAGAGAATGTTTTTAATACCTTTTCTTTCATTAGGCTAGTAATTCCTGTACGCTGCACTTAGATTCTGTGCAGTCATACTGAGTACCTGAAGTTCTAATCCTTGCAGGTTCTTTGTGAAATAAGAAAGTGTTATCCCTATTTCATGATACACAGATTAGAAGCAATTTGCTTAAGCTATAACAATAGAAAAAACAAGGACAGAAATGCTGATTTTTTTGTCAGCATGCAGTTTTCATGTCTTTTGTCATTTCTTTAGGTTGATGCTATTTTGTTTTTCACATAATTCTAACTTCTCAGTCATTTTATGTGAATCAACTTTTTGTAGAGCAGCACAGAATGCCTGTTTTTAATGGTTTTCCTAGAAAATAGATTTTTGACTGACTAAAATCATAGAATGCACTTTAATAGAGTGTAATACTTCTCATTTTTCTCGTGACAGGCGGAGAACTATTTATGCAGTTAGAGAGAGAAGGGATATTTATGGAAGACACAGCTTGGTAAGTTAAACTATTTTGGTAAATTAATAGGGTTTTTTTTGAGTACTTAAACTGTTGATTCTAAC
The DNA here is from genome assembly GCA_013399115.1 of Anseranas semipalmata. Lineage (NCBI taxonomy): Eukaryota > Metazoa > Chordata > Aves > Anseriformes > Anseranatidae > Anseranas > Anseranas semipalmata. The sequence continues at coordinate 298,503 of VXAA01004978.1, read as the reverse complement.
TTGGGAACTGTAATACTCATTCATTTCATAGTCTAGTGAAAGAGTAGTTAACTGGGTTTGGGGAAGATGCATGTGTTCTGTATTTAGCAGTTTGTGCTGGCGTAACTACAGTCTTACTACAAGAGAGGGTCCACTGCTGGTTGCTGAGTGTGGCTACATTCCACAGGGCTGTGGTAAAGGATGTGTTTTGGGTGTTGGGGAAAAGTCTGAAAGACTTGCTCTGAATCCACTTGGGTTTTTGTTTTTGATCCCTATACAATTTTATCAACCAATTACTGAGAAATTACTGTAGTGGCTGCATTCTCCTAATGATCAGATGTGTGAAGTGATAAAGGTAATTATTCTAACAAATGAGAAATAGCCTTTTGAGTAGCAAGATTTTACACATAAACAAGCTGAAGTTATCTCTTTTTGATTAGGCTTCGAACAACTAAATACGGTTGTATCTTCCCACAGCACATGCTGATAATATCTTAGAAAAGCTTTGATGTGCATATGGGGCTGTAGTACTGTTCCACAGATAGCACTCAGGGTGCTGCCAGTTACATTCTTAGCTTCATTTTTTAATTCAACTTTGACTTCTAGATGTGGTAATACAGATTGAAGCACGTTTTAACCAATAACTGGTAAATTCAGATTCCTCCAAATACATAATAAGATAGCTACCGAACAGATAAACCTAATGCTAATGGTATAATTTTGTAGTTCATCAGGGAGTCTCTGTGCCCTTTGGCAAACCAACCTCAAAGGCATCATTGTTTCTCTAATTTATTCTCTCAAACACTTCTAATGGTACTTTCAAGGAATCATTGCTGTGTACATAGTAGCCTTAGTGCTTAAGATGCTTTGCATGATTGAGTATGTCTAATTGCGTGGCATATGTTCTCTTCCAGCTTTTACTTGGCAGAAATCTCAATGGCACTGGGGCACTTGCATCAAAAAGGAATCATCTATCGTGATCTGAAGCCAGAAAATATCATGCTTAATCATCAAGGTAGAAATACAGTAATAGTTATGCTGTCAGTCTTTTGAAAGTGATTCTTCAAAGATCACAATACTTCATTCTTACGTGAATTTCCTTGTAACAATGGCGTGTTCATTATCACTCCTGGTATAACTGAATAACTGCCAAAGCTAATTGCTTGCCCTTAAACATAGCTTCCTCAGATTTAATAGAGAGGATCCAAGTTCTATGTATATAGACACAGGCACTTTTTGAATGGTTGACTTGCTACTTCTGCATCTCTGAAATTTATCTGAGCATAATTCTACTGGGTGATTGTAAAGTACTTAAAGATCTGTGTCTTCACGGTAGCATCAGTGACGTTTCAGTAGTGGGGATAACTGAAGACATTAGGAAGGGACAAGTTAGGTAGGATGCCAAATCATCTGCAGCTGAAATGACTGATCAAGCTGTTGACACTTTACCTGACAGTAGCAGCAATTCCTGAATGCACTGTTACATTGACTAAAAATCGTATTTTTTAATGTAACTGATATAAATGTCAGAAATCTAGCATTTGTGTTCTTAAATATTATTTATTTAATTTCAGGTCACGTAAAATTGACCGACTTCGGATTATGTAAAGAATCTATTCACGATGGAACAGTCACACACACATTCTGTGGAACAATTGAATACATGTGAGCTGCCTGATGAAACATAAAGGTTTCACTCTGGTCTGGGGGTAGTGGTTAATGGTTCATATGTTCAGTCGCGTATGGAAATTCTACTTGAAAACTAGCAGTTGGAATTAGTATTAAGCTTGTTAAAATACTTTCATATTTTCAATTTTTCTGATTATAGGGCCCCTGAAATCTTGATGAGGAGTGGGCATAATCGTGCTGTGGACTGGTGGAGTTTGGGGGCATTAATGTATGACATGCTGACTGGAGCAGTAGGTGCACAGTTATAATTGCATGTATTTCTCTTTATAGCTTTTGAAGTTACCTGTATTCCAATTCAGATGCATGTATAAATATGTATATACTAGTATAGACTGCAAGTAAGAAATATAACTAAAATTTGCCTACACTTATTTTGACTATAGTCTTGAGCTAATCTCAATCCAAACAATTAACTGGAAGTCCCATCTGCAGTAATTTTATCTGCTTTATAAATTGCTGAAATGAGTTCTGTGTACACAAATAAGAGACCTAAACAAGTCGTATTTTTCCTTCCATTACAATGGTGCTTTCTAGCCTCCTTTCACTGGGGAGAACAGAAAGAAAACAATTGACAAGATTCTCAAGTGTAAACTCAACTTGCCTCCCTACCTCACACAAGAAGCCAGAGATCTGCTTAAAAAGGTACAATTTTAATGAATGTCAGTACTACGCGTGTATGTAGAAAATGGAAATATAATGATACCACTATGGCTATTCAGTCCATGCTTGTTTTGACTACTACTAAGTCAGTCTTGGTTTTGCATGGCACAGAAAATGATTTTCCTTGAAAATATAATTGTTTTCTAGTGAATGCAGATTTTCTGATTGTTACATGTTCATTCTGCATGGTATTCATTCATGATGATTCATGTCAGGACTAGTCTAATCATAATGGCATAACTAATTCTGGATGTTATTTCTCATTAAGCTGCTAAAAAGAAATGCTGCCTCACGTCTAGGAGCTGGTCCTGGAGATGCTGGAGAAGTTCAGGTAACTTTTGTTTAACTTGAGAATTCTTAAATTACTTCACTGAAAATACAGTAGCTTAGTGAGTACATCAGGGAAGGAGAGTTTGTCTCTCTTGAAGTGTAATGAGCAAAAAGGCAGACATGCATGACAAGTGATTGAAACGTAAATGCTTTAGAGTTTAACAAAAGAGCAGCTGTCTATTTGATAATTTGAGATTTGGAAAATAACTTTCTTTCTTTAGCTCTGTCTTCCAGTAGATCTTCTCTACTAGTTTCACAATGCTGAATTTTACAGTCAACCATGTAAGAGTCATGTTACTCTAGCAATCTGATGAAAAACCCACCAGCCCTTGCATTTAGTGCAGTTCTCTCAGGGGAAAAGTGTAGCTAATTGCCATTAAATGTTGCATTGTGAAATCTTAAGCAGAAGCCTAGTTCCTATTTCTTCCAGCTTGACTTTTTGTGGTGAGATTAACCTACTATAGAGTCATTCCACAGTTCTGATAAGTTGTCATTAATAGTTTCATCATTATTTTTAGATATCTAACATTTAAAGGTGTTTTGCATGTCAACTGGCTTTTTCTAATGCTTTCAAGGAAAACATGATAGGGACATATGTTGTCTGACTAGGAGGTATGGTATCAATTTTCAGGTCTTCCAGCTAATCTGACGTAATGCTGCAGAATATATTACACTAGACCTGTATGTGATTTTTGGAAAGACACCACAGAGAGAGGGTCTGAAAAGAACATGCTTATTAATTCTTAGTCTTGTTTTGATTTTTCTTTTAACATTTAACAAAAACAGTTGCATCTTATTTCTTGAAGATCTTACCCTAAGCTAAAATCTAGATCTTAACTTTTTAATCTTAATTTTTTGCAATTTATACCCAGAAGGCTGATGCGTGACTGTGCTATTGCTAACTCTTCTAGGCTCACCCATTCTTCAGACACATTAACTGGGATGAGCTGTTGGCACGAAAGGTGGAACCTCCTTTTAAACCCTTATTGGTATGTACTCAGAATGCTGTGAGACATTCCTCCTATACCTGTAGGAAAGGTCTTAAACAATGTGGTACCTAAACTCAGAAACGTTCACTCTTACAAACTGGAGTACCATTGCTTTCTGTTACTTTAAATAGTTAAATGCATCAACTTAAGTTACTGGTTCTCAGATTCGCTGTTTTCAAATTAAAGGGAGAAACTACTTTAAGTGCAGATTTCTTTTTTTTTTTTTTTCTGTTCTGAGAACTGATGCTATATCAACATTTAAGAAACAAAAAATCCCTTCACAATGTTCTGTCTTATTCTGCAGTCAAGGTATTCATCTGTCACTGGGATATAATCTTGCTTTTTTTTATGTGAGAAGGTGGCAACATCAGCTAGGAGCTAATTTATCCATCTGTTCAGTCTCCTGAAGGAAGAAAGTTCTATTTCAGTTTTAATTCCTCCTGCTTCTAAGCTGTAGATTAATCAGTCTTGGAAGTGCAGTTATTTCTGAATTTCTGCTTCTAAACATTATATAGTAAGTCAGTACTTAGTTGAAACTAAGATGATAGTTGCTAAGCAAAAGTAAATGAAGTCACCTAATTAAGCATTTTGGATGTTTGCTTATTAATATTTATACTGCATCTGGTGCATTCTAGGCAGTAATGAAAGTTCACCTCAAACCACTGATGTCTTGAATAAGCCTGTATTATCCTACCTTATATTTTGATTACATGGTGTGTCTTTCTTTTCTGCTTTGGGTCCAATAAGCTACAGCAGCAAGGGTATAGGTACTCTTAATAGTTCCTGACTCTACTAAAAATCTCACTTTGAACTGACTTCTGCATCACTAATGTTGAGCATACTACAATATGGGGACTCCAGACCTTTTGTGTCCTCTCCTTTTTTGAATGAAATCCAGAATGACATGAAAGACTGGTATTTCCAAACCAAATATCTGAAGATAGCTTTCTTTTCTGTTATTAGCAAATTTTATGAAAGTTATTTGTACTAACTAGATGGCTTTTAAAAATATATTTCCATGGTTCCATGAAGGCCTCCACAAATGGAATATGTAGTTGCCTTTTCAGTTACACTTAAGGAGTGAGAGAGGGATCTTGGAATGAGGTCTGTTGTTCTTTGACTAAATTAAAGAATATTCTTCATAGCCACTTATTCCACAGTTGTCATTTGTCCCTTACAGTATAAACACTTCTCTATCTGGAAAAATGGGATGAAATTATCTGGAGAGAGATTTCCAGAAACTAATAGTTGCAACTGTTCTATACTGGTTGTGACCAGGGTTAAACTTGCAAGAAACTGGCATTGTATTTCTAAAAGTTTTTGTTTGTAATTTGAGATTTTTTTAAAGGCATCTTTTTAATTTGTGTTCCTTTTTGATCCATAATTTTTGCCCCTCCCCCTTGCCTTTATTTCTCAGTGTCAGTGCCCATAGTGACCTCCCACTGGCAGCGACAGGATTCCGACACCACTCCAGGGTTTTACTACAGCAGAGCTCTGCCAAAAACCTATGGAATGAACTCCATCCAGAGGCTACACTGATCACCGCTAAGCCATTTGGTTGATATCTGTAATATAAACCCTTAATCATTTTGTTTTTGCAAAGCAATCTGAAGAGGATGTGAGCCAGTTTGATTCAAAGTTTACACGTCAGACACCTGTTGATAGCCCAGATGACTCTACTCTCAGTGAAAGTGCCAACCAGGTCTTTCTGGTAAGTGAGCCAGATGAGGGTTCAGTGACTGTGGAGAGGTATGTAGTGTTACTTGGAAACAGTAGGGCATTTCTGGTAATTTAATTCTATTGAATCTTACAATCTGATACATGAAGCAAACTATCATAATTTTAAATACATATACTGTGACATGTTTGAAATGTTTGCAGGCTTTGAATATACTTCAGTTTGATTATTTTCGACATTTTTTTAATACAGATAACTTAAAAACCACAGCCAACAAACATTGCTCACTTTCTGAGATGTCAACATTCTAATTCAAAAATTGCGTTAAGAATCCTGGGGATGTGATTGTTTTCATAGACATGCAGAGAGTTCATTCTGTAGATCAAACTTAACTAATTTGAGCATGCCTCTGCAAATCTGTGATCTGAGTAGAAATATCAGGGGTGAGCAGGCATCCAGGTAAGGAATTCCCTTAAGTCCTGCTGTTTGCTTCAGGAAGTGAGTAGAAGTTCATGTGTCTACAGTTACTGTCCTTGTCATAATTTTCTTTTCCGTTTAATGAGGGTAATAACTGCAGAAGTGATGAGAAATGTAAATCTTGCCTCTAAGTTACAGTGCACTCATTCCTGTTTTGCAGGGTTTTACATATGTGGCTCCATCTGTACTTGAAAGTGTAAAAGAGAAATTTTCTTTTGAACCAAAAATTCGATCACCTCGCAGATTCATAGGTAGCCCTAGGACACCAGTCAGGTATCTCTTTTTTTCTTTCTTTTTTTTATTTTAATACACTTTTTGGCAAGTAATTAAAAAAAAAAAGGCCTTTCTTCTTAGTAAGCCCATCACTTCCATTCAAGTGGTATTTTACAAACCGTATTATTAGAGACAAATTTATGGTGTTTGGCAGCCCAGGAAGTACTAATTTGCCAGCTATGCAATACTGGTACAGCCTCACAGTCTGGTAACTTTGGTACACCGTTCCTCTAAAACTGTTTCAGAACATCCAAAGTGCTTATGTGCTGCTAAAGAATCATTTTAGTAAAGAAAATTCTTTCTGCAATCATCTAGAAATATATCCCAATTATTCAAATGAGAGAATTTTACTTAACAAGAGGGCATGGTAGATGCTAGATTTGGAAACTCTCAAACCTCTGGAAGTGGAAGGAAGAATTAAATGCTTCTCAACAGGCATTTCAGTTTGGCTTATTGCAGAATGAAGGACATACCTTTGTGCTGTCTATATCTTCATTTCTGATTTTTATATTTCTTGTTTTAAAGCCCTGTAAAGTTTTCCCCTGGGGAATTTTGGGGAAGAGGTGCTTCTGCCAGTGCATCAAATACTCAGACACCTGTGGAATATCCAATGGAGACAAGCGGAATAGAACAAATGGATGTGACAGTCTGTGGAGAGGCCTCAGCACCACTTCCAATCCGGCAACCAAACTCTGGGCCATATAAAAAACAAGCTTTTCCCATGATTTCCAAACGACCAGAGCACTTGCGCATGAATCTATGACAACACAATTTTTTAAGCCTTTGAAGGTGGAAAACAAAGAATGGACATAAGCCCCTTGAAGCTGAAATATGAGGGCTTGTATGGTTTACTTTTAAAAAGTGACAGTATCAAAGAGTCAGTCCTTGCACAGAGCGACTTGGAAAGCAAAGAAAAATGGATTTTTTTTTCTGTCAATCAATGGTGCATAAAAAACTTTAGAAAATGGTATTGCAGAACTCTAGGCACATCATCTAACTGGTTCGCAGTGACATCTTCTCACCTTATCAAGGATTTTTCAGCTTGGTAGCTTGAAACTGACAGTATTAAGGGTCAGGATGTTGCTTCAGAATCACTGGTCTAGTTGTGAATGTGTCAAGGAGGGTTAGCCCTTTCACAGAGTATGAAATGCCTATATGCTTGCGTCTGAGGAATAATTAGCATGCAAGCTTGGTTAAGCTGTTTCCTGCAATGGGGTGGAATCAAAGATGAGAGATAAAAATAATTGGTATTTCACATTCAAAACCTAATGAGTTTTTTTATATATATAAGAAAAATATATATTTTTCAAATAGATTTTTTGATTCAGCTCATTATGGAAAGTATCCCAAAATTAAAACTGCAAAATAATTGGTTGCTGTGAAGAAAGTAAAGGCTCTAGTTCTGATTCTCCTCAAGAAACAAAAAATCAATAAGCAAATTACTCAATTACCAGCTTGGCAATGCGGGGTGGGAAAGAACTGTTTCACTTGCTTACCCAGCTGAAATACCTGTTCCTGCAAAGACAAATGGATCTAATCAAATCACAATGCTGCTATGTTCTAGGCTTAACTGGAAGCCATGGGCTCAAATACATGTCCTGTTTATTTCATCCTTGTCCTCAGCAGACATTTCACTGGGAAACATCACTTTTGTATATGCCAGTCACTTAGATGGAGACAGCTGAATATATTCAGATTCTTACCCATATAAAAGGTCAGGAAAAAGTGCATCGGAACACAAGGTCAGTAGATGTGGATGTAGTACCACAGGAAACATATACAAGTTCTACATAAGTAAAGCAAATAAACCTTTTTGTAACCAATGGGTAAGAACTTGAGGAAATTTTTTTTAAATAAAATTTTGCTTATGGGAGTTCCCTGTCATTATACATTTCTAAATTTACTAATTTTTTTTCTATGCTGGGGCAATAAATTTGCTGATTGTATGAGGAAAAAAAACTGTTAAATGGCCTTTCAGTGAATGTCTTCCACAGTGGGTCAGAACTTTAGCAACTTAATTTAGGAAACATGTTCTAAGGACACTATTTATGTTTTTGAAATTGTCAATCTGTACAAATGACTTACAGGTACAAAGAATAAAATAAAGGTAACTTTACCTTACTTAATACTTCCTGCCTTAAAGAAAGCATTTCCATGAACATAGCTGGTGAAAGGGTTAATATCTGCAGAGCTTTACACTAGTTAGTGTGTATGGTGTGTGCGTGTGTATATGATCATGCAACTGCATACAAGTCCTGTCATTTTTTGCCTGCCACACGTTGCATTATCTTTAGTCAAACTGTGCAAAGTCTACTTCTAGTGTTTCACAACAGTAGGGATTTTTTATAGATTCTGCTTACTCTGTGTATACTGAATCTTTTTGAGCCATAGGATCCAAGCCATAAAACTCTCTACACATGTTGAATCCAATCAGAGTGCTGTTTTCTAAAATTTGCAAGCCAGAAGGATTCAGTGATATCTTGTTGATACTAATAAAGAGCCAACAAAAATATACTTATGATTGAGCAAAAATTAATATTTTTTTCTTCCTGATAAGCCTTTTGTTGGAGGATTTCTTTTTTTAGCTTTATAAGGAAAATCAAGTTACCTTATAGTGACATAAATTGTACTGGAAGATTGCCATTTTTCATTTGGTAATAGGGCCACTGGTGACATGTTGTGAAACTGAAATCAAAGTGCTCATGTGTGTATGTATTATGCTTATTTGGAAAGAGGCGACACTTCAAGCAATGCCTGCTCTGTGCCACTTGTTAATATAGGTTTCGTAACATGTTTACTGAGTATAAAGGAATTTAGTTGTCTTTTTTTTTTTTTTTTTTTTTGCTAGGCAGATCTCTCTTGGTCCTAGTTACAGCTAACAGTTGCTTTTTGGTTGGCTGGATATAGTTGTCCAGTAGAGTTGGTTTAGTATGGCTGGCAAGAATGGCAAGAGTTGTTTGTCTGAATTCACTGCTTAATTACAGATACAGTTTATCATTTTTAAAAGTAAATTTCATGTACTGTCCATGTTTCATCCCATAGATTATAAGTTTAATTCCCTACCATGACTGTGAAACTTTTGGAGTGTGACTCAGACAGCAAGCACACACTATGCAATATGGTTTATCCTGTATTTATTTGTAAAAATATCAGACATAGATCCTCTATATATATATAGTAGTGTCAAAATTACTAGTCATGACCTAAGGGGAGTGGAGTTCTAGCTCCTGTCTGGCTATTTCAGATAAGTGCAGAATGCATTGAATATTGGAGAGCTTAACAAGTGCTTTCTTTTGTTCATTTAAAAATGTCTTAAATTTTTCATTAGAGTATAGAATCTTATTTTTTTTATTTTGTACGAGCTGCGCTTTTTTAATTATAATCACTGAAAAATTCACTATAATTTGATTTTATAGGATTTTTGTAGCATTACAAAAATATAGTACAATTGAGGTTAATACCTGTTTTGGCTAACCATATAAAAGTATTAAATCTTAAACTTGAACAAAAGTCATATTTTTTTTTACTAGATGTTAAATAGGGGAATATTTTGTTCTGCAGGTCATTATCACAAAAGGTTTATAGGTCAGCTGCGTTACCAGCAGTTTTTCTTTTCCCATTTAATGCAGAAACTATTCTGGTATAAGATACTCAGAATTTCATCATTTTTTCTCTGTGGGAGTGATACATACATTTGATGCCATGTGTGTACTAAATTGTAATTTTGGGAATGCTGGAAAAATTCCTACCAAGACTGTCTTAATTGTGCCATCTGACATTTGAATGTCATCCTGGTATTAGCTCATAATAAAAGATAAAAATAAATGAGTCAATTGTTCTTTTGAATATCCCTTTTTTTGTCTTACTGTCCAAAAGCTGAACTGCTAGAGAACATTTAATATTTGTGTCCACGCTATACAGTGGATGTTTACTTTGGGTCTATTCTCTTTTTAATATTAACTCCCAAACTGCTCTCACTGTTAATCAGAGTCCATTTCCCAGTTTAAAGAGAGTAATCCATACTCCATGTTACAGAGGGGTAAAGGAGGAAAAGAAGTTTTTAAGAACAAGTCAAATTACTTCAGTATTTTTCCTCTAGGTCCTTGATGATTTACTGTATGTGGTTTCTATATATGAACTTCTGAAGATTGTTTTCTTCTAGATTAACTTTGCTTTGTAGCTGTGTTCAAGAAATAAACTTGAGCTGCCTTAGTAGGAAAAAAAGGTAATCCCTATTCTGTTTTTCATCTTTCACAGTTTACTGGAACTAAACATGCTGCTGAATAAGATGGATGTGAATAGCAATTAACTGAAATTTAAACATATGCCAATCCAAGTGACTTTTTTTTTTTTTAGGAAGTAGGTAGGTCCTAAGTATAACTGGTTCTAGACCATTGTCTTTCATGACAGCTTTGAAGGAAAAGGGAGGGAGAAGGAACTTTTCTTAGAACTTAAAGGACCTAACAGATGCTAATTCTGATCAGTCTGTCTTTACCAAGAGCTGGTACCTTCACCCAGCTTCTTTGGCTCTTAAAGAGCAGCTATTGATTGCCATCTGTCATCCTCTTCTCTGTTCTGTCTCCTGCAGAATCACATGTGCTGGGTGTCTGTGTGTGTGTGTCTGTGTGTGTAAAGCAGGGCAGCCACCGTGGCCTGAGTGGGCTTGATAAGGAAGAGCTGCATCTTAACAGCATGGTGCTGACAGGTGGATCAGAGAGGAAGTCATTCACGGATGTAAGTTACTCGCTTCTTTCCTCTCCGTAACTAAGATGAGAATGACTTATCTTTGTTTCATTTATGAAATGTAAATCTAACCTGGCTGATAAATCTTTTAAGTTCCTTGTTTTTTTAATAAACTGGGTTTGATAATATTACTGGGTTTGGATAATTCTCATTGTATCTTGAAGAAAATTCATTAACTGGGAGACAGAATACGATAAATTGTTCTCTGATCCTTTATCTGACCGATATTCACCCTTATTCTAGTAAGGTGGTGTTACTACTATGTGGCAGACAAAAAACAAAGGTTCAGCAACAATCCAGGATTGACGTAAAGCACTGACAGCATGTTTTGTTATGCTCCATAAAAAGAGTCCATAAAGAGTCTTGTTGAGCTTTACATGTCAGGTGTCATTGTCAAGTTCTTGTGTTGAATTTTTCTTAACCACAAATGTAATACTTCTAAATTTACTTTTATCTTTTTTTTTAGTAATGCTGGCCTTGCATACAGTCCTTGATGCCTTAATTCCTTAATACACAGTATCTGTCAGATACAGAATTACCTGTTGAGGTAAGCAGTTTATAAATACTTCTGTCATATAGCAAAATACTTTTTCAAATTTCTGTGAATGTATGTCTCTTGAGCTGTAAATACCCTCCTGGTTAATCTTACAGCTGGCAGTCCAAGCTATTGGGCAGTGCAGAATACAAAAACTTCCTAAGGCCACTTCAGCTTTGCCCTGTCATGACTGTGCTTCTACAAGATCATGAGTGTAAGCACCAGGATGAGGCTTGCTGCAGGCTTCTGCTAACAAACAGCATCCACTCGAAAACTAGTTGTGTTGTCCTTTTGCAGAGATGTGAAAGCACAGTGCCAGGACCTTGTAACATCTCTTGCATTTATCTGATGGAATGGCAGGTTTCCTTCTCACCATTCCCTGCAGCATAAGCTAAGGGGCTGTTATTTACTCATCTAGGGGATAAAACACTAAGAAATCATACTTGTTTCTTAGATCTCTTCCCTTAATCAGCAGGGTAGTGGCTCTGCTTTCAGGACAACTAAACAACCTGTTTGTATTAAGCAGCTGGTACATCTCAGAATCTGTACCTTCCCAGTCATATTCTAGGAATGGAACTAGGTGCTTCAGACCTATTGTTCTAAAAAGATTTTTGAAAGTCTGTCACAGAGTACTAGAATTCTGACTTCTCCCATTACTGGTAGACAATGAATTTAATCAATATTCAAGCACTAGGAAGTGTATTTCCATGCTCTAACATCATGTCCAAGTCTAATGAATTTTAGCTTTTACTTTCCTCTAGAGGATTTTTGAATTCAAAAAATGAGTAAGCTCTTGGCATTAGCATTTCAGGAAAAAGACTAATCCAGGATAAGTCACAATTTTTACTTTTCTAGAATATTGGGCAAGTTGGTTATTTTATTTGCCCTTCTCATAAACTACGTGTTGGGTTTATTCACATACAAAGCTAATTTGTGAAGGTGCTGTTTGCTGATTGAATTGAATATGGCACTCAAATTGTTTACACATTATTCACACAATATTTATATTAAAAACAACAACTACAACTTAGAGCCCCCTTTAGATAAACTGTATGTTCAGATTGTTTGGGAAAGTCCAAATATGATTATGTAACTGTCTGAAGAGCCACATCAGCTGCCAAAGTTCTGTGGGTGTATCAGATTCAGAATCCAACCTTAAGTTCCCCCTACTCATTTTTGTTCCTTGACAGATTCAGTTCTTGTCTATCAGTCAAGATAAGGTCTGCCACAGCATCAATCTGAATATTAGCATAGATGAAATTTAGATAACAGATAGTCCTGATCTTGTATCAACTTTAAATGCAACCTAAGGCATGGCTAGATCTCTCCCAGGAAACAAAGAACAGTTTGTTCTGCCAGTACAGAGGCATGGGCACTTGCCCACTACAGCACAGCTCAGGCTGTGGCCAAGCACTGATTTTTTCCCTGACACCCCCAGGACTGCTCTAACGCCATTCAGCTGTACATTCTCCAAACTAAGTACCTCACCTGCTGGGGAAGGCTTCCACAAGAAGCAGACTCTTCTACTCCCATAAGTTTCCAATTACAGACTTAGAAGCTTTTGCCTGTTTTCTTTAAGCTGGAGTCTTTTTTCCCAGTCACTCAGATACCGTGGTGGGACAACCATACGGCACATTTACTCTGAACTGCAGTAAACTTCAAACAAAAATGCAATTAACAAATATATAGTATGCTATAGAAAAACCCAGGCTGAACATAAAGTGATACCTGTTAGCTTGAATCTTCCATAACATTAAGATTTTATTCAGAATAGTGAATCTTGCTAGTATTACACTTATAGCTGTACCTTTAAGCACTCCCTCTCCCATCATGCCGTCAGCCCTATAAATCTGCCTGTGTCTGCTGCAACTTTGCAGTACTGAGGCACTCTGCCTGGCCATTTGAGTTGCTACATCATTCATCAAGTAAGTGTTTAACTTTTTAATTCTTTTTTCCTAATTTAGAAGTTTCCTAAAGGTATTCAGTTAAGACAAACTCAAGTTAATGACAACTTAATTTAGCTTTGCCTGTAATGATAATTTGAGTTTGTGGTGTCTTTTTTTTAGTATTATCTGAATAGCAAAGTGAGAAAAGACAAGCAGGAAAAAAAAAAGGAAATAAGATAGATAAGTTAGCTATATAATCATAGAGCTTTAGCATAAAGACTAGTCATGAATAAGTTGGAGCATTTGGGTTTTTATTTTTTATAGACATTAGTTTACCTGGAAAAGTATGCCTAGCAGTGAGCTGTTATGTGCTTACATGTAAGCTAATACTGAAACAGTAACGAATCTTGTTTCTTTATTCAACGTGCACCAAACAAATAGATTTAAATGTATTTATTCTCTCTGATTTTTATGCATACCACAAATTGCATATATAGTATAAAATAGATTCTCCCCTGTAAGAAAATCTGGTTCCTCTTGTGACAAAAAATATAGTATTAAAGATCTGGTTTAAAAATACCAACTTCATAAAATGCTAAGTAAAAAACTAACATCAGACTGATTTATGTATTAAGCTTAAGATCAGTTAGAAATCTACAAGAACCTAAAGGGGAAACATTCTTGTGGCTTATATCCAGGTACAGTGAGAAATAGTTGCTGTTTTAGATGCATGAATAAGAAGTTAATTTCTCTGATCTGTTGGGCTAGCATTAAAGGATCTTTAATGCCAGGAATGACACACAGCTTTAACTTCCACTGTAGTCCAGAGTATAAAATTTGCTCATAATCTTTATTTTTGGTTTGAGTAATGTTAAAAGGATAAATACAATTTAGTATAGTCTGGAACACTAAACTTTTAAATAAAATGTTGAATTAAGAAGCTGCTGCAAGCAATAATGCAGCATTTTTTTTAAAGGATTTGATTGTTTCCTGGAAGAATCACAGGAGAAGCAATGCTGGCTTTTTTCCTTTCATTCTGAAAACTTATTTTTCTGTACTTAATGCGATGTTAACATTTCCTGCACTGTTTTAAATACTGGGACATTTCATAGATGCATAAAATCCTAGATATCTAGAATTTGGAACCTCCTTCCCTGTGTCACCTACACTTTCATCTGCAGTAAGCTGGAAGACCTTAGCTTGAACAAATGAACTGTAAAACAAGCTTTGACATGCTTTAGAAAATCTGTAGATGCATAGATGTAGCTCCATCCTTCCACTTGTTAACATGGTCTGAAATAACAGTTCTGCAGAGTGGACACGTTTTTTCTCTATTAAACCATAAAGAGATGCATTCTTCACAAAATGTGTGCTGTAATGAAAAGAATGACAACTTAGAGCTTCTAAGCTCTTCCATTTATAAGAAGGTGTATTATTTGCATAGCCTCCTTTCTAAAGATAATCAGAAGACATACACTTGCTACTCTAACTTTATGTAGTTTTGTTTAGCAGTTTTTAAAAACATTCATACGTTTGCAAAAAGTAATTCTGATTGTGTATTACCTGACAGATAAGCAGAATAGGCTTCTGAAATTCAGCTTGGCAGATAGAACAAATATCATCTGATTCAGAACACTGTCTCTTGCTAGCCATCACCCCATAGTGCTGTAAAACAAGATTTTTTCAGCAGATATTAATTTCTAAGGGGAAAAAGAAAATAACAGAAAGGAATTGGGAATAAGGGCTGCTATGTCAGGAAAACTATCCAATCCCTAATCCAAGAAAATGTTGCTGAATTTTTCAGCAGTTGTTTCGGGATCTATAGCTTATGTGCTTCCCCTACCATGGTATCTATATAATATCTTCCCCTGATCATAGTTGTAGGAAAAATTTGTAGCAGTTTTATTTTAAGTGACCTCCAAGCAAAACACTTAAAGATTTGATCTTAAATCTGATCAAGACAGCACTTAAAAAAAAATCTGAAGTGCTTTAGTATTCTTTTAGTTCAGTGCTACCATGCTCTAAAATATTCTATATATTTACTGCATAAATGGTAGACTGTAAATAACAATACCTGTTACTATAGAGAAAGATTATAGAGAAACTTAAAATTCTAACAGAAGTTACTTAGCTTCATTTTTCACTTATATTTCTGCATAAAGCTTTACCTGTATCCAACCAGTATTTATTCCAGTTAAAAAATAGGAAGTAGGGAAAAAAAAAAGGATATGTTATTTCACATATGTTTATCTGAAGAGATATGCAGAACTGATT
>VXAA01004978.1:259680-275719 GCA_013399115.1 Anseranas semipalmata | reverse complement strand
TGGCCCGGGCCCGCCGAGCTGGGGGCGCTGGCTCCCGATGCTTTTTATTTAAAGCGTCGGTTAAAATTAATCTGGGAAAGCAATAATAACAAGGAAATGAAGAGACGTATGTATGTGTGCTGCGGTGTCATTACTTCTCGGGTGTGATTAGTGCTCACCGCGGGGAAGTCCTGCTGTTTGGAAATTGGCTTTGCCTCCTAGGAAACCTGAGGAAAATGCTGCCCTAGTTAATGCCGCTGTAGCTCTTAGGAGACGCTTGAAATTAAACAGATACAGGATTTTCTTTCAAAATGTGCTCTTGAATAAATTAGTTTGCATCCAGAAATGGCATCTGTTTCCCTTGGCTCAGATATTTTCAAAGGCGTTTAGGTATGCAGCTCACATTGAAGCCGGTGCCTAGTATCTGAGCAGTTTTGAAAATCAGAACTAAAACGGCAATATTTCTCTGTGCTATGGGGTCAGTAACCCTGGGGGAGGGAAGGGCAGGCCCTTAGACATCAGGTCGCATGAGTTGGAAAACCAACTATTTAGAAGAACTAAGCGGCCTGGTACTTAGTAATTCCTGCCATCCCATGGCAAACCTTCCCTTTTATACTTGAGGACTGAAGCAGCTGAAAACACTGGACGTGTCTCTCTGTTGGAGGTAGGTTTCCAGGAGGCACCTGCAGCACTTTTACATGCCTTTATGACATTTTTGCTAACCTTGAAATGAATCTGCATCCAGAATTTCTTGACTAGAAATTTCTGGCCTCCTGTGAAGGAAGAAGGGATAATCCTTTGCATTTCACTTGGGCTGTGAATGATGTATTGGAATTAAAGCCAAATTTGGGCTAGTTACTACAGATATGCTTAAGTAGTAAACAAGCCTCCTGTTCCTATAGGCCCCCTGAACTAATGAGACCTAGTTTGTACAGAATTATTATCTAGGTACTGCTCAGTACCAGCAACAGTGCAGATTTCAGATGCTCAGCTGGAAGCACTCTAAGAATTATACGGCTATATCCCCATCCTTCAAAGGATAACAATGCTCTTATATGTTTCTTATGCCCTACTTATGTTATGCCTATGCTCGTTCTCTTACTCTTTGCTCACTAAGTCGTTCTCATAGTGTTTGCATTATGAAGGACAATGGACTATCTCAATTCTCATATCAGGAAGAGCAATTATAAATCTTATTTTTAAATAGTATTTTATGGTTGGAAATTATGCATGCCTTCTGTACATGCCTTGGAACTGTATAAATATAAAAGCCTAGTTCAGCTGTTCCTTTTTTGTAATTATAAAATGCATTAAAGTGCAAATGTGGTTTTAAATCTAAGTTGTTCTCAAACTTTCTCATTGTTACATGCACTGGAAAAATGAAAATAATTCATGGCAAGTTGTTAATCAATAATGTTTGCTCATGCAGGTCACATGCTGATTTATCTCCAATTATCAGCTCATTAGAAGGTATGTGACTCCTCAGTGATGTTATTTAACAGGTATCTTTTCATGATGCTATTAATGACATCTGGATTTAGTGACTCCTTAAACAGGATAGATTTCAGAGATCATTAACATAAAATTTGAAGTCTCTTCCCATGGGTATTGCACACGTTGGGTTATGTAATGCCTAATTATAAGTTTACCAAACTCTATTTTGGACTCGCCTCCTAGAATGCTCATAAATTTAACACAGAGAGACAAATCGCTGTCCAGGCATGTTTTCAGGTGGGAACAGAAGACAGTCTGGAAGCACTTAGATATAAGTAGCCCCAGACTTTCTCATCCGACTAGGTATAGGTAGTACCTCCTTAATTGATGCTATCAGCAGATTTCATCAGTGTATACCTGCTTTTCCCATCGTTGTTAATAAATGCACGAAACAATATTAGAACAAACACTGATCCTCATGGAACGCTGCTGGTGCTGCCCTAGCAGCGTAACACTCTACCTTTTAAACAGTTACTCTGTACAAAAAGTTGCTGAGAGCTAGTTTTATGCATAGAAATATTAGAAGAAAGTATTTTGAATCCTAGTCCTAGGAGTTTTAGAACAGATTAGGGGATTACAATCTTAGTCTTTTCTTTTTTTTTTCCTCCTAATAAACTGTAACATCACTATTTTTCATTAAAAGGTGTGGAAGGAACTACAGTCCTTTAAAGTTAGATGTACAGCGTACATCTTTGCTGAAATTAGTAGGAACTGATCTCAGATGCATGGAAAGAAGTTGTAGTTAATGATATGATAAAAATTTGTTTCCTTGCTAGAGTCTGTAAAATAGCAGAATGTCCTGAATATTCAAAGGCTTTATTGGTTGTCTTCATTCTTCACAAAATGTTACATGAGTATGGAAGACTTGCAAAATTAAGGGGGTTTAGTTTAAATTGTTTGGATGATTTGAAAATCTTGGCAATAGGCTCAAATGACCTTTACAATTTAAATGCTTCCTGAGCTTCAGATGCTCAATCCTTGTAAAAGCTAGTTCCTGCAATTATACAGCCTTTACTTCAGTTTGAGTTTTGAGCACAGGAAAACAGCTCCTGCACTCCCATATGTAAGGCACTTAAGAATAGAGACCAGTTTTGAAAACTCATCACTTGAGTAATTGCAGAGGAATCTGAATTTCACTGTTGAAGTTTGATTATGTAGACTTTGTCCAGCAGACTTGTGAAGAATTCGAACCAGATATTTTTAGAATGCAGTGACATCATCTTGTTCCCTGAGGTTTCCAGAAATCTTACTAGCCCTCTGTGTACAGCAATGTGCTGATCTCTGTTAAATCATTCTAAACTGAGAGTAATTCCACCAAAATGGTGTCATATAATTGCTTTAGGACTGGTGAATCAGATCCCAGAGTCTTGGGTTTTGTGTACAGATAGAGCCTTGAATGAAAATTAGACAGTGGAACCACAAAGGGCAGTTGTAATTTTTGCTCACTGCACAGGAGGGTGCTCAGCCTCTGTCTTTATCCGCAAGAAAGAGCGATTCCCATGGTCATTAGACTGAAGTGGAGAAGCTGTCATCTGAACTGGTCTTTTCTTGTGGTGACATTGAAGGATCGGTTAAATACAATTACTCAAAAAATATTCAGCTGTTAAAGAATTTTAGAAGGTGCATGTTAATTGCTGCTGTAGGAGCTGCTTACAAAGCTATTTAGGTCAGAAGACAAACTATAATGATCATCTGCTGTGTAAGACATCGGTATTCTCTAATGGGTGTGTTTAAAGGTGCCAGAATTTTCAATAGAATCTTTGAAGTTTCTCAAAATTATTTTTTTTTCCAATCTGTCTAATGTGTTAATCTGTGTGTGTGAAACCTTGTGTGAATAGTTCTATTGAATAATGACTTCTCATGTAAGTAAAACCCTACTCTGTGTGGATTTACCAGGAAGGGATTTGTTTAATTTTTATTTGATCTATAGTATCTGCTTACACTTATATACTTAATTATTCTTCATTTTCCTTGGTAGACATTAACATATTTAAGGTTCAAAAACCAAATAAATGTTCTAACATGTCGTATGATAGAATTATTTAAAAGTTATATTGGCTTACGAATGTAGGTTAGTTTGTGTTGTTTTATAGTGGGAAAGGCTCTGGGGGGGTGACACATTGTCAACAGGAATGAATGCTGTTTTCGTGAACCTGGTTCTGCTCATACCCCAGGCTGACGTATTGCTTCCTGTAAGTACTTATGTAACTACTCTGTGTATGTTTTCATAGGGTGGCAGTCCTTAACTCACAGAAGAAAAAAGTCTGCTTTTCTGTTTCTTTTGAATTATTGTCTGCCGTAAAAAGTTTTATTTAACTGAATATAACTGAAATGATATGAGAAATTATATTCTGGCGTTAGTTACCACTATATATGTAAGAAAAATGTTGGTTTATGAGTGGCTGAAAATCGACTAACTTTCTGTTTACCTTTTTAGAGGTCAGTTAAACAGAGGTCTTGGATGTTGTTACCTGGTCAGACTTTAGTGAGTGAGTTTAGTTTAGTGAGTGAGACACATTCTGTCTGTTTGAAAACAATTTGTTAAACCTCCATCTTGTACCAGGTCAAAATATTCTGGCCCTCTGAATGCATATCAATTTTAGTTGCTAAGGGAAAACAGTTATATTTTTAAAAGCATTACCACTGTAGAAAGACTACGAGATATTTTGTTTTAGAACTTTCAGAATAAATACAAATACAGGAATATAGTAGGCAAAATCTTGTTTGTCGTGTTGAATAGGATTTGTCCCATTAACATCAGCACATAAATATTTGCTTTGGTTCAGTCAATATTTACCTCACTGGTCAATAAAGCTTGTTTTGCACTTCACAAAGTTAATATTTGCTTACTGTTTTTAGTTTGGCAATATACAAAATTCTCTGTTTCTAACAATATGGAAGGCTTTTTTACTTCTTTTCTAACAAAAAGATTTTGTATTAACAAATGTGTTAGTTTATTAGAAGTCTTACCCACAAGTAAAACCATGTTCATCATGTAATAAGATTAACTAGATTACTTGTACAACATTTTACAAGCATAAAAGGATAATTTTGGGGAAAGGAAAAGTAAAATGGCTAAATATATTACTGAATTAAAAAATAATTGTATAAAGCTGTAAAATAGGAATTGCTCATCAGTTCCTTTTATACTTTTTTGGGGAGTTAGATTTTGATAAATCATTGACATGTCCCAAGAAAATGCTTGTCATCGATAACCAGTGCATAATTTCTTGCATATTCCAGGTTTCCACAAAAAAAACTCGAACACTACTGTGGGTTCTGGTTATTTATTTATTTTTTTTCCCCTTCTCTTTTTAAGTGTTTTCATTTTGAAAACATGGTCAAATATGTTAAAAAAGGAAAAAGAAACAGGGGGGAAAAAAAGGAAAAAACTTCAAAGTAATCTGTGATATTTTGCCTGATGCTATTGCTTTCATCTTTGCTTCTCTTAAAATTTTCAATTTATCCTGAGAAGTGTTTTTGAAGGTTCTCATCTGATAGCAGGTGAGCACTGTGTGGATCCTTACTTCAGAAACCCTGGACTATGTTCAGATGCTCTGCTAGAGTCCTTGCTCACCAACTTAGAGGTGTAATAGACGTGGATCCTTTTGAAAGCTCAAGAACACACTTTTGCTCCCTCGCAAATGTTCTCCAATATTTTGAAGAAATTACAGTCACATTTTCTGTACTAGCTCTTACTGACCATCGCTAAATGCGACGCTTCTTCTGTGCTCTCTTTATTTCTCACCCCTTCTGCATGTCTGGGGCCTTGTATTAGAGAGTGCAAGATTATTTCCTGTAAAACACTGGTATTTCATTCATGTTAAGATTAATACATGTTAGTATGTTTTTCTTAGTAATATGTTGTACAAGCAATATGTTACTGCTAAAATAGCCTAAACAAATAGCTATTTTTTGCAAGTATATAACAGATCAGCAGAGATGACTGTTGTAATAAAAAATACGATACTAAACGATTTTTGCATGCCTGGGAAGCCAACATATTCTGATAGTTTTGATTTCTAATAATGGGATGTCCAAGCATTAATAACTGTAAAAAGTGATACTGGGAGAAACTTCCCAGCTCTCAGAGGACAAAATACTCCTCTAACTATTTTCTGTTACAAAGCAATCACCATAGACTCTGTATGTCCACCAGGGTTTGTGAAGTGGCAGAAACTATGTCTATTGTGATTTTTCAGGGAGGTTTATGATTCTAGAGACAAAGGCATATAACTGTTCCTTAATTTTGTCAGAATAATAGGTAAAATCAAATATGCAAAGAGTAAAGAATTTTCAGATATTTTAGCAGCAGTTTCTGCAGGAACTTTTCTGTGCTTTCAGCAGTGCAATCTCCCTCTATTGTAATTTTTAGGACTTAATCCTTTGAGTGTATGTGATTAGTGTACATAAGTGAGTAGTCCCATTAGAATCAAGGGGCTCCTTGTCTATGAAGTTATTTGCATGAGGTTGTAGGATCAAGGAAGGCGCTCTTTACCTCAACATTACATAAAAATACTTGCTTTGCCATTAGGAAATCCTTATGCTTATGCCCACATACAGCTTGCTGTGTTCTGATTTCATGAATAAAAATAGTTTATCTGGAGAGGAGATATTGATGTTTATATAATGCACACAATTGTGGTTGTTCGTTACATAATTTATTAGAATATGTATCACGTAGATACTCCTGCCGGTAGTTTTAGCATCCTTGCCCTTGTTTAAATCGCTGATAGACTGACTGTAACAGCAATGAGCACGTTTCCAGATGTTCATGTGGCTAGTAGTATAGTATGCTATAGTAATGCTGCAGCTCATGGAAAGTGAAAAATTAGTAACTGAATTATGCAAAACACAGAATTACTTGTTGCTGAAATTGTGGTTATCGTGTGCCCTTAGTTGCTACAAAATCAAGTATAAACTTCAACAGCTTGGTGAAGAGGCAGCACATTTCTGCACTGAATACTGCAGATGAAAGTGGTATAGTTTACGCAGTTGTTCATCGTACTTCCCTATATTTAACTGTGCAAATGTTTTGGTTGTAAAAATTATGATGCAGATGTTAATTCGGAAGGCAGAGGTTTCTGGAATAACATTAGAGTACTTCTAATTCGAATGTTATTTTTGTTTTGGAAAGCAAGCACAAACTTAGCCATGTTTCAGTAAAGTCAGAAGGACAGAAGTCACAGGCACGGTGTAGGAGAAAATGTGTAGATGACCTTTGGATCCTTACAGCTGACTACTCCAGGTTTCCAAATGTGATGCATTTCCAAAGAAGAATATTTCCCTCGTGCATTTCATATTTGTATCATAGTTGGCTACATGGTTATTTTTTAGTGGTTTAGTTATAATATAATTGAATATATGAATATGAATAAATGGTAGTACAAGGTATTTGACTTTCAACCTGCCAGAGGCTTTGTCTGCAACATATGGTTAAGAGATAGTGCCATCTACTTGGTATCTGGTCAAAGGAGATAACGCTGTTGTTTGTTAAGCAAGTCACATTTGTTGTCTTGTTGTACACTTTTCTTCCAGTGGCATACTTTAAACCAATTTTGAGTAAGTAGAGAAAATTCAATAGATTTGCACTTATGTCAAGTAACAATACTAGGATCTTTTTGCAAAGATCTCCAACTCAGTCCCTTGGAGTGGTGATTTTGTGATTTATACAGTTGGAGACTAGGGTGAGGCTATTTAATTCATTTAATCTTATGGTCTGAGTTTTCAGATGAATTAAAATGTCTGAACTAAATGATAGCACTCCCATACCACTCAAAACTGTCAAATAAAAAATCCATTTATGGTAAAGATTGTCTTAATTTAAGGAAATATCCTTCTGTTCTAGCTCACCGAATACTTTTCATTTTTAGTTGAAAGAATTAATGCAAGACTGCTTACAAGAGAACTTGCTACTTTCCTAAGAACTGCTTACGAAGTGAAACACTGGTGAAGGAATATTGTTATCCATCTTAGGCTCTTATATGACTTATTTCAGAAGACATCATAATGATTAAGTATGTAAGCTTGCATGATTCCAAGTGTGGTGTTGTCTCCCCTGTTTTCAAAAGAAAGTGACTGTCTTGCCCATCAGCTTCAGCCAGGTCTGTGCTCATAGATCAAAAGTACAAACAAAAAGTTTGCTGAAGGCCATTTGGGCTCTAGCAAATTAACAGACTTATTTTTGTTGACATGGCAACTGAAGCACCAAGGTTTATGTGAAAATTGTAGGACTTGATTGCCTGAAGTTAGGCAAGAAATCCACAGATAAGTACCTACATAAAAAGGCTTTTTTGGTTGATGCAGAAAGCCCTTGTAGCTTGGAGACCTGAGCATGTCTGTGAAAAAGAGACTTCCTAATATGTGTAAATAAGGATATGGATGTGTAACTTCAGGCATTCAAATTTGAAAAGTTTGGTCTACCGCTCTATATTTTTCCTTTTGAAGGTGAGTACATCACACCACACTGCTTGGGTGTTTTTATTTGTTTGTTTTTAAATTATCATGGTTATAATTTTGACAGTAGCTTTGTAGAAGAGCAGACCAAATGGAGATGTCAACTGTGTGAGCAGGGGCTGTGGACAAGGAATGTATGGTTGGGTATATACAGATCAACAAAAGATTGCTTTCAGCCCAGAGAGAACAGCAACATGAGGAGACAGGGACAGATATAGGTAAATGAACCTATAAATTTAACATGTTACAGCACCATTAGAAATCCAGCTATAATATGATAGATGCCCAAAACTTTTGCCTGTGTATGTGGATTAGTGTACATAATACCTCTCCAAACTTCCCAATCATGCATCCCATCTTACACAACTTCACATCTCTGTACAGAGGGTATTTCTTTGTGCCTCTTGTCAGAAAGGGCCTGCAGAACATCTTCTGCACAGTCTTCAGTGAGGCTAGGGTTGTGGTCGGTGCTTATGGAAAAACAACTAATTCGAGGCTTGCAGGAGAGTTGGCATGTTTGTTGACATTTCTTAAATGCGTCGCAGTGACAATGGCATTTTTCTTGTGTGTATTTGTGTGCAACAAAACATTTTTTTTTCTTTCTAATGTATAAGAAAATATGAAGCCCTACAACAACATAATATCTGCAGATCCTCCCCAGGGTCACTCAGGTATCCATCTAACATTTTATGGTACATTCAGAGAAAAATATGATAGTAGATACAGGACATTACCAATGAAACTATGGTCAATGGAAATGTTTTATATATTTCATTGTTTAGATGCTGATACTGTAATTGTTCTCTATCACAGTGTAATTGCCACAGTGTTAAAATGTAATTGTAAAACACTTTACTCTTTGATTCATATTTTGAAACTTTGTACAAATCACATAATTGTCTACATACAGAACTACTTGTCTGTGACTATTTAACAGGTACACATAACTCATGTCTACTCTTTTAAGTAAGTTTCTGTTGAAATTAACCAAGTTTACCATTTTTCAGCCTCCAATGCTGCAGTGAAAATGTACTTCCTTAAATCTAGTTTGCTTGCAGACAGAGGCTGACACAGTAGATTTAGTACAGCTGCAGTATTAATGTTCAAAACTCCCATGCTGCACAGTTTTCCCAAATGCTACATAAAAATGCTGTACAGTTTCTCACTCCAAGGCTGCTCTATTAGGGCATTAACTGACTGTATGCCTCCAGATTGGTTAATGTTTTCATTTATATACAATGCAGCTTTGCACACTCACCCAAATTACTATCTATTGCAAAATAAGTATGGTGAAATTGTAATTTTATCCAATATTGGCTTAACATTAATTTTCAAACTGTGAAAGTCAATAGAGAATAAATCTGGGAGAGGACTGGCCAAATGGAAGGTGCAGAACCACAGAAGAGTTGCTAGAGAATAACTTGTGCTTATGTATTTTTAACTAGTTATAAGAAAACATAATGGAGAAAGTTTCTGAAAGTATAAAGGAAGCAGCATGGATTTATGGATATACTGTAACAGTGGGATAACAGTGGGAGGTGAGGGAAATGCTCCAGAATCTGGGTCATCGCTTTTATTGTCTCCTATCACAGCGCTGAGTTTTGTTAACTCAGTTTCAGAAGGACAGCTTTCCCACATTTTTGGTAGTTTTTTGAGGCAGGTGTAATGCCTTCAGAAGATACTGGATATAGCAAGTTCTTGGAGATATGTTTGTAAGTTACATTTCAAAAGGTGATGGAAGGAAATGTGGGCTTCTTCGAAGGCCTGAACTATAGGAGCCTGGTGTTTTGGGTGTTGTTGAGTTTCCAGTCAAGAACAAACAGACCAAAACAGATTTCAGTCTTTGATCTTTCCTTCTGCTCGTGCATGATAGGACTGTATGCTTTCACAGTTTGATAGCAATCGAGCCTCTACGTCATTTAATCCTTAAAGGCAATGAATAGCTTCGGTGCTCATTTACTTTTACCAAATTTGAGAGTAGTTCATTACACTGAACAAAGCATTTGAATTCATGCTTCAAGTTAAACTGTTTGTCTGCAAAATGTGTATCCTACAGGCTGGATTTCATCTGGGAAGTTTTCAGAAGTGTAAATCATTGGGTTTGTGGAGCAGATGAATTTCAGAGCTCTGTGACAGCTAAATAGCAGTAGGATTACAGCCTCCTCCATTTCTGTTCATGTCAAGAGAATATCTATTATTTTCTAAATATTTCCTCACCTTTATTTTACCAAGGGTCCTTTTTAGCAACCAACTACATTTTTTGACTCCACCAGTTTTTCTGTCCGGGTTTGGAAATCACTTCCCCCATTTCATTCAGCCTCTAGTGGTCCCCCCATCCAGAAAAATCTCAGCTTGGATTTCTTATGGGGTGGTGGTGGAGGCTATGGAGCAGTGCAGAATCCTTGCTGGCGCTGCCGTTGCATCTCCCGCAGGGAGGACAGTGTCCCACAGCCAGCAGAGCCCTGGGGGAGGAAATAGCATAGACATTCTTTACAGAGCGGAGAAAATAGGTGCAGGCAAATATTGTAAATTGAACTCTAATGAAATTATTGTTTATGGCCTAGCTTCTACCTTACATCCAGAATCTGTCATTTAGGTGATTGGGCCAGCAGGTGGCAAATATAATTGAATTCAAGAAAATAAATAAGGAAGTAGGCTGGGGACTGGTTGCTAAAAAGATGACATCTAGTTTACTAATTAGGAGGATTTATAGGATGCTGTACTTAAAAATAGATGATTATTGATAGCTCATCTTGATTGTGAAAGTTACCTTGTAGTTTCAGTTTCCTACGACCAGTGTTGCTGCAGCAGTCAGATGCGATTACAACACGCCCAGGGAAGCTAACCCTGTGTTAATCCACCTGGCAGCGACTGCAGTGCCTTGGAAGCCAGGAGGGCAGGGGCTGCAGGCTGTGCTGCTGCAGCTGCATTGCTCCTGGCGTTCAGACGTGGCCCGAGTCCCCCTGTGCATCGGCTTGCACTTCTTACTGCGATACAGACAGAGGTGTAGAACAGAAAGAATTGTATCTGGTTCTGTGTTAGCAATAACCAGCAACAAAACAACAGAACCACTGCACTGGACGCTGTTATTGTCATCTGGAAGCTTTAGAAAGGGCTGCACAGAAACAGTGTTACTAATTTAGAGAGGAGGTAGCAAAAGATAGTGTGTGTTGTGTCTGTCTTTGAATTCGGCAGAAAGAGAAGGAGAGTTGGGCTTCTTTTTAATTAATTGAAAGAGAATAGTAAAAGAACAATAGAAAACTAAGATGGAGATTGCTTTTGAAATTCACATATATTTAAGTAGCAATCTGAAGGTGTATTTTAAGCAGAAATCAGAAGTGGATATTAAAGTATTTGTCAGTGGAGGTTGCTGAAATGGAACTCAGCTCTCTCTGTAGTGGAGATAACTGCCAGTTAGGTCAATATCATCTCTCATTAAAGTTGTTTTAATGTTCAAAGCTATATCAGTTACTGGTGAGCCCATCATGGCAGCCATGTATGGATTACACATTTCCCTATGCCCTTATCTAATTCATTTCTCTGTTCTACATTTTGGAATAATTTGAATATGAAGAATATCAGGAAAACAGAATTGTTTTGTTCTAAATGGAGAACTCGGGCAGAACTATTCCTCACAAAAAGTATCAAACATCCAGACTGAATTACCATGGAGGAGATTGCAGCTGAGATTGTAAATATTATTTGGAGAGACTTAGATTTCCTTCTGAAAGGAAAGAGCATTAAGGGATATGTTGAAAATGTAGAAGGGGAGTAATAACAAGAAGAAGATAAGATAAATTTGGCTAGCCAGCCTTTTTTGCTATTTTGTATCTAACATTCATTTTGGAGATATAACAGTTGCATCAAGCTGAGGTGAGTTTAGTCTTATGTGCCTGGTAAAGTGGAGTTGGTTCGCAAGGATCTGGTCCCTTCTCTACTGTCACCTAATATTTCTGTTACAATATCTGTGCGTTATTTCCACCAACCAAAAAATTTTTTAACAATTTGGAGAAAAATAAATAAAAGCTGCTAAGTAAATATTTTTGTCTTCATTCTCATGCATTCAGTTGTTCAATAGAGTTTCTTTGTTGCATATACCTCCAAGTAATTTGTGGTGGTAGAATGCAATGCCGAAGTAAGCTAAGTAGTTGATTAAAATTTAGATTGGAAAGAGATTACATTAGTTTGGTATTTCAGTGAGGTGTGATGTAAACCTTTCTTGTGCCCAGCAACAAATAAATTAATAGACAAGGATCGGAAAACCTTGCACTTCAGTGTTGAGGCAAGTGCTCATTACAAGCTATGGATTAAGGTGGTTCTTTTAGACAGAAAACTTGCACTCTGCATCTGGCAGAGCTGCTCCAAGCCGGGGCTCATAATACCCCAGGAGAAAGGATTTTATTTGATTTGATTGGAAACAAATGGTCTAGAGACATCTTGATCTGTTTGCTGTTCCTCAGTTGCCCCGGGAAGCACTCCAGTTTGTTACTGGAACTTCACTGCAGGTGCAAACTTTACTCCTAAAGAACTAATTTGTCTCATGGACAATCCAACCTAGTGTGAAAATAATTTCATTTATGATTTAATTGCAAAATGATTCAGACTTTACATATTGTATATGTGAGTAATACAATTTTAAACTTTAGTATTTGTGCTACCTGTTTTGTGTGCTTGTGTTTAATGCAGCTGAAGGATATTAGGTAAAATGTGTTAGTTTGAATCTTTGAAGGAGCTGCCAACATGTATTTGCCTGAGTTACTTCAGCATTGAAGAGGAGAGGACAAATTCCAAACTTATCATCTGGGCTTCACAAGTCTGTAGAGATCTCGAAAGTGAACTTCTCTATCTGCATTAGGTAGTAAATGTCATTACTTTTGCTGCATGCACATGCTTGCATATGTGCTCTCATTCTCTGTACTTAATCTGTATGTTCTCTGTTATGTTCTCTGTAATCTGTAGGTCTTTATCTGTCTAGTTGTATGTATGTATGCACTTTCTGGACTGAAGTCACTGAACACTAAGAATAATTTTGTGTATGTAAAGTATCTGAGTTTATACATGTTTACAAGATACAGGAAAAAATCTCAGTTATTTTTCATTTTGAAACAAGGTAAATAATGAGTGATGCTTGAGCAAACAGCAATTGCTATTTGCAATTTAGTTTTACAATTTAGTTTTGTTTCAGTTTACCATGCTAACTATTACATGGCCCTTGAAAATTGATCGAGGAATAAGAATGTAATAATAAATAGCGAATGACAATCCATCTTGTTTTCATTAAGTGACTAGTTTCTTATTCTGTTGATGAAGTAAATGTCCCTTTTTTTGCATTCAGGTATAAATATTCCTTATTCTCAAACTTAATTCAGTGTAATAAGTCAGGGTTGCAATTGTTATTTAAGGTGAGTACTATTTTCCAGTATTTGGATGTTAATCAGCATGAATTTTTATCTTAACAGCAATTATGATGCTAATTATCAGTATATAAATTTTCACATTTTTAGCAGCATTTCTTAATGATGATGGTGGGACTGTAAACTCTGTTTTATAAGAGTGACTGCTAGTTATCTTTTTTTTTCCTTTTCTTTTTCAGCATGTATGTGCTTAGTAGAACCTTCATAGGCTCTGACTGTAGATTAATCACTGTGGTCTCTGTCCCATGCTATGATCTATGGGCCTTACACCTACAAGTCAGCCAGCTTCACTGCATGCACAGGCTGAAGTCAAGCACACGTAAAGTAGCAGGGTGGAGAGAATGGGTCATAGCTCCACTTCATAAATAAGAACGCACCTCAGCTTGTGCTCAGCTACCACATGTGAGCTGGAATACAGGCACTGAACTGAATGCCTTTGGTCTGCTGAATGTGGGTGATTTTAACTGATCTGGTTTGTTTGTTTGCTTTTTGTTAATGCAATCAGGCACAGCTAGGAGCATATCTCATGTTTGAGGCATTGTATCCCACGGTAGCTGTATGCAAGACCTTAGCTTATGCTAAAATTTAAATGTAGCTACAAATTTGGCATTTTTTTGAAGGAAAACTCTGGAAGATAATCTCTTTGAGAATCTGCACCCACAACTATGTAAACACAGTGATAGACTTCAGCAACTAAAATCTCAGACTAGTCTATGTTTCCTGAGCTTGTTCCAGCTGTCATAGTTCCTTCCTGTAATTGAACTGCGCAGGGTACAGTTCCAGGTAATAGAACTGAAACTAGACTTAATGATGCTTTCATGTTGAGAGCCCAGTTAGTAACTGAATGTTGAAAAGGAACATGGAACTCCATGGTAGAAGTAGTGATAGTATTCAGTTCTGAAGGTAGTATTCATCTGCCTTAATCATTAAACTTTCTCTTCTTTCATTTTCCTTTTCTATTCATTACACTGGTTTTTGTTTTTGAATTTCTGGAACAAATGAAGGCAGAGTGCTATAAATAATTGACTTCTTAATTAGAAAACCATGATTTAGCTCCAGTGCATAGCTCATATTATAACGTATATGAAACATGGTGGCCAGATACTGCAGAGTGCAGTATGGCACTGGGTTAAGAGTATGTGTAGGCATAGGCAGTTGATGTGATCCTGCCACTAGAAGTGATGATCTAATGCCTGTCTATTGCATCAGAGAAGCTCCTGTTACTTTGAATCTTTCCTTGCATCACAAAGTCATAGTTCAGCCTAAATCCTCCTATCACTCTCTCATCCTTCCTTGGTGGGTGTAACTCTGTGAATTGCTTGATCCGACAAACAACATTCTAAGTTAAAATGGATGATATCATTCTCTCATGTTTCCTTGAATATAAAAAAGTTTTCTCTGTTATGGCAGAGAATTGTTTGTTTGTATTTACGGTAGTACCTGGATCTATTTAAGTAGTGGGAAATGTTTTTGCATTTCTAGTGTCCTGTATATGGTTGGTAAAAATTGACAACTGCAACTATAATCACCCTTCATTCCCTAGTTGTAGTGCGGGTGCAGAACTTACCTTTTATCTAACCTTCCTCCAGAGCAGAATAAGTCTTGCATCTGAACATCACTAGTTCACTAAATCTTCAGGGAGACTATTTAGCTCATAATTATAGGCATTCCTCCACAAAATCTAAGTATTTGTGTGTTCACCCATCTTGAAGTGACAAAAGGCAGGAGAGAGGGGGAAAAGAGGAAGGGAGTCTTTGCTTGCCCAAATCTGCACTTCAGAAGTAATGATGAAGAAAACAACACTTGTCTGGTTTTCAGAACCAAGGCACCAGCATAGCCAGCTGGTGATGATTTTTTAGCAACTGTAGTAGATATTGTTCACAGTTCTCTGCTTTGACACTATTTAAGCTTTGTTGTTCAATTTGTGCAGGGATCCGCTGGCATCATCCTCATCATGGGAGAGCATTTCCCCTTCTAGAGTTTCTGGGGGATCTTTTTCCACAGCACACACAAATTGTGCTGTACCTTTCAACTGGGTCCTATAAAATAAAGACTCCTGGTATAGCAAAAACACACTCTCTTCATTGTTGTTTTGCATTGTGTACCCATGAAGGGTCCTTCTGGTCTTAGTTCTGAAGGAATAATTATACTATTTAAATACTAATCATCAAAATTCTTTTTTTATTGTTAAACCAATATTAAAGTAGAACAAAACTGATTTACAGTTTATGGCATTGCATTCCAGAATTGCTGGCGTTGCATCTGATGCCCTGTTTCAGCAATATTGGCACTGCCAGAAGGCTCAGAAGTGTAGATTCTAATCAAAAACTTTATTTTGAGATATACTTCAGTTAAGTGATGAATTAATCTTTCCTTATGAACTTTCAAGCTGTTATAAAGGGCAAATGGCTGCAGCTTCCTTTGAATCAATTCGAAAGTATGCTTTTTGTCAGTATGTGATTTCAATATAATGGAATTGAAAGTTGTGTGTCTTTTTCTCATAGATTGTTATTTAATCGCTATGTATTAGCTTTCATTGCCCTTTTGATATATTTAAGCTCATAAACTTCCCATTGAATGGATTGAATTTACCATTACATTGTTACTTTTTATGAATAGAATAAATCAATATTGGATACATTGGCTTGCATTGAATTGTTTATTTTAAGGGGCGTTTAAACTTTACCGAAAGGAAA
>VXAA01004978.1:244182-259641 GCA_013399115.1 Anseranas semipalmata | reverse complement strand
TATCTCCAGGAATGGAAGGTCTGATGCCCAGTGTTCCACTGTAAAACTCATTATTTGGTAACACTTTGAGATACAACCTGCTTCAACTAGCAAGTGCTACACATATTATCCGAAGATACTAGGCTAATAAATTTTCCTAACGTTATTTGAAATGTAGTATATTTTGAAGTATTCCCAATATATCAGCATTTAAATACTTGCATGTTGTTTTATTTTTGTAATAGAAAACTTTCATTTCATTATTAGGGAAATACTCCAGAGTAACAACAATAGTTTTTTTCACTAAATCAACTCTGTGTCCAAAATGTCTGTGTAATATCTCCTTATATGTTATAAAACCTAATCGGTCTCATTCAAAAATTGAATGCTAGCAGGTTAATGAGAACTGCCTTCTAAAATGTATTGCTCAGTTCTTAATATTTATGATATCCACAAAATTTGAGAACATCTGTTCTGCAGAGAAGCAGCTATCAAAATGCACTTAACCAGGGAGAACTCTCTTAATTCAGTCAGAACTTTGCTTGGTAGCCTTGCAGCTGTGATTCCAAGAAAGTGATGAATGTTCTTTTGACTATAAGGAAATAGTAATTTATTTCACTTTAAGGTTGTAGTCCTCAAATAATCTGTACAAACTGGCTGACTTCATCTGTGAATCTGAAGCACAGTGTTAAGAAATATCATTGGGTTAATTTTGTCATTGAATTTTAAGGATGCCGTTTCTTTTTTGTTCATTTGTTTTATATATGTTTATTATTATTAATCAGGCAAAGTTCCACATAGACAACTGCAAAAATATTTATAAAAACTTGGGAATTCTTACAACAGTGTAATCACGTAATAACAGCTCGTGATTTCTCAGGCTTTGTGCTCAATGGAGATATTTTGTTTGGATTCAGTGTTGCTTCTGCAGTCTTTTCCTCACCAATTATGTATGCATCTTTATTATTGTATTAAGTAGCTAATTAAATCTGGTCAGGTTAACCTTTCTTGATGATTAGAAGTAGGCATCTCATCCACTGAAAAAGCTAATTGTTTTGGGTGGAACATCTTGTTCTTGTTTGAATAATTATCTTTGTTTACATTTACACAGCATTAATCACTTGAACCAGACATCTTTTGGAAAAAGAAAAAAAGGGGGAGTGCCCATAGCAGGTTTTCAAATACCATATACATAGGTTATAAAGGAGGATGCATTTCCTTCCCTTCTTCTATATCAGGAAAATAGGAAGACATTTTGAGTTCATAATCCAGAATAAAAACTGTGTTTTCAAAGTAAACAAAGAACTGCAGTTCCTTTTCAAATAACTTTTAATAGCAAGTCCTCCAGGCTGATCAGCTAAACTGAAGTCTTGTTTCCTTGGTGAAAATTCTTTAGCAGTAGCATTGCAATATTTTCCTGGTAGAAGGTTTTTTCATTCTTTTCAATTGTTACTGTTATTATTTTATAACTCTATTTGTCTTTGTTCTGTGTCCTGTTTTTTTGTTTTTTGTTTTTTTATAATGTTAGTGAAAGCTTCTTTTTCCATGTCCTTCCTCTTGGTTTTGATACTTTCTGCCAACCCTTCTGCCCGAAAGCTTGATTTTTTGTGGTGGCTAGGTCTTGCCTTGGTACAACCATTGCCTCATTGCTCATGGGAGAGGCATATCCCTAACAAATGCTCCTTATGTTGTGGCTTCTGTCATCAAGGCTGGGAAGACCAAAAGGAGAGACTGCAAAGCAACCTTCTGGCAGTACTTCTGTGCACCTTCCACCTTGCATCTGAACCTCAGCAGGTTGTGCTCTTCTGATCCTTCTTTGGGAAGGACTCTATAACTCGGTGAAAAGTTGTTCATACTGAAAACTTTTGTTTTGATCATGAAATACTATGGTGTTTATAAACTATTACTTCTTGGAAACAAAATTTTGGGATTAGAAGAGATCTGTTAGCTAAATGCTGCTAAATGCGATGCCTAGGGAGCAAATAGGATGCTAGGAATAATCAGTGAAGAGATAGAGAAAAAGCACACGAAACATTTTGATACCACGATAAATTCACCATATACCTGTATCTTGCATACTGTGTGTCTTGAAAAGGGTATGTTAAAACAGCAAAAGCTGTAGAGAAGGGCAACAAGCGCAATCAAAGCTATGGCAGATAAGGAGACTAAACCATATTTACATGTGTTTCCACCTACATAAGGCCTTGAAGTCATGCTGTTCCTTTTCTGATTAAAATTGCCTTCTGTAAGTGATTTTATGATACATATAAATATTATGGTTATCAGTTTCACGGTTAAAATAAGGCTTTTGTCTTTGGCAAGAGGAAAGCTATACATGCAAATTCAGATTCCTAATGCATTTTCAGTAACTCTGCCCTTATGTTCTGACAGGAAACTGCATGTTTCATATCTTCTTTTTTATCTGTGTGTATCTTCTATTCTTCCTTTGGTTCTCACTTCATTTCTTGTATCCTTATCTTTCTTGTTCTTTTACTTTTCTGTAGATACATTTGTGGGTATATTTTTTCTCTTTCATTTGTTTACTTTGCCTTGAACTTTCTCCCAAGCCCTTCAATTTTCCTCTTCTTAGCTAGACCTGAATATACACATTGAATTGTCATATTTCTCCCCTTCCGTTTCTACTTCCTTTCTTCAGTTACTTCAGTATTCATATTTTCCCCTTTCCTCCCTAATTTTACTTTTTTTTTTCCCTTGGAATTTGTGGTTATCTGTCTTTCCCATGTACTTTTCTGCCTTTTTCTCAGTGTATTGTATTTTAGTTCAGAAGGAGAGACTGAACAAGGATTTGGGCCTTGAGCTTGTTCTTAGTAATGCAAAACTGGGTGGAAACTACCTTAAAATAGAGGTGAAAAAGGTATCTCATAGCTGATCTGTGGTATGGGATGACTAAGAGAAAATGAAGTCCTGTTTAGCAAATTTAACTTCCTCTAAAAATTCAGGCTCCATCCTTCCAGTTGGAAAGAAGATAATATAACGGGTTGTTACAAGCTGTTAAAATTTGAGACTGAGGAGGGGGAATAGGCTGAAGTTATTCTATGAATTGTTCATTTCTTTGTGGGAGGCCGTTAAAATAAAGCAACAATATAAAAGATGAATTATATACAATTTAATGTAAAGCTGTTTGATGTCATTATGATATTTCTTCCTTGATTGTCTCACATTTGTGTACTTTTAAAAAGTTTTACATTTTTTGGTTCTTTCTGAACATTATGAAAATTGTACTGAGAGGAGTAAATTCATTTGCATAAAATTGACTGCAAAGAGCAATTAGTCCTTCATTAATATGCAAATTTGGTCCAGTGCAAATTCATCTATATATGAGGCTTAAATATGCAAGTCAGTCTTGCTGTGCGAGAAACCCAGATGCTTTTATTTACTTTGAAATTGAGGGATTTGGTTAATGATGTTGTTGACAGGAAAACTTGAATAAATTTGATGATCACCATCTTTCATATTAGACGAAGCCCATGGAAAAAAATTACCAAGTAAAATACCAATTTTATTTGGTAATTTCCTATTACCAATCTAGTAATAAAATGTAAGATACAAAGTAATAGAGTTAGATTTCCTGATGTAGTTATCCTGAGACTTAAACTGTTCCCCAAAGATAGAACCATTTTTCTTAAACTTTGTTTTTCCAGAGGGTAAAGACATCTACATAAGCTGTATGAATAACATACTGCCTAGAGATTTAATATTGGAAAGTTAGCTCTGTTGCTTGTTTCATTTGGAGAGAGTATATAGGCCTGGGAATTAAAAAGCAGGAGCTTTGGAAACAACTGTCATCATCATCTTCCATTAATTATCTGTATAGTCTTCTCAAGATTTGGTGTTGAGGCCTTTGCTCTGAAACTGTGGAGGCAGACTGGAAGCTGTCTGAACCCATGGCCAATTATATTTGCATCACCCAAGCTAATTAATAAGCATCTTTTCATATATTTTTAAGTCTTTACAGTCCCCAGTAACACAACTTGCATACTGCTGTCACTCAAAGTGGACAGGCTCAGAGAAACGGGATTTTTCCTTAACCACTGATCTAAGATGTGGTGTGTCTGGCCCCTGTCCTGTCCTCGCTCCTGCCCCAGTGTGCTGTGGTTCTTTTGGCACACCCAGGATTTCCATGGTTTTGTCCATTAGTGCCACAGCAGTCTTCACTCTGAATCGCGTGGCTCGTCTCTCTTTGCATTTGTCAGTCTTGTTTCATTTGCAAGGAGAGGGTGCCATAAACTTTTCCTCTAGCTTTTCTTCCCTTTTCTTTCTCTGCAGTTCTCTCGGGCCTAAATTTAGCTTTGGCATGAGCGACCTGGTCTTTGACTTCAGTCATGCACGCTTGTGCCAGAACTAAATTTGGTCTTCTGTCTTGCTTGTGTGGCACATTGGCACTTTTAAAATAACAGAGAAATGTGGTTTAAATGGACTAGACTCTATGGCGATTTATAAAGCTCTAGTTGTAACTACCCGAGGACAAGTTAATAGATTATGCCGTTTGATTCCTCCGACTTCTTGGCACAGCTGTTTGGGATATAAATCCTCATAGTGGTGAACAGTTAGTTTCCAAATCCTTAATGTGCTGTACTAGGCAAAAAGTTCATAGAATGATGTTGAGGGAAGAAAAAAATAATGAGGTATTAAAATTGATGTGCGTGCTCACCACATGGTATATTCTTGCAGGTGAATCTAAAAGCAGGAAAGTAGAGAGAATGGAGTATTCAGGGGGCCTGGGGGATGCTGTCAGACTTGTAAAGGCTCTGGTTATCCCAAAAGGGAACCTGTCCTTTCTTCCCATCACAATAAGACATTGACAGCTGTCAGAAGGCATAGTACAGAAGGTATATTTGCAGTACAGACTAGTCCAGGAGATGACAATTTTATTAAAAGGTGAAACGTAAAAATGTGACGTCTTCTGAAATTTTAATAATCTCTGCCAGTGAGAACATATAGTAGCTGGACAGTTTCTAGTACTGTTCAGTAGAGTCCACAGCAATCCTGGCTTTCTGATCTAGCTCCCAAAAGGAAGAAAATATTAATTTTCAGAGTCTTAAAATGCATAAACAATAGGCATCTCACCACAACCTGAGGTTGTCTCCCATCAACTTTATAATCTTTATATTCTAGATAAATAAACACTTCAGCCTTGCAGTTTATTAGTCCAAAATATATTTATTACTTCATAAATTCAAACCCCTTCCAGTTAACATCTAATTAAACTGCAGTACTGTGCAAGCTGTCTTAGGGGATGTATTAATAATGAAATTATGTTGTGAAACAGTAATTACATACTTTGTACATTCTTTTCCTTTTTTTTTTTCAGAATCTATGTGATGAGTGGGGCACACAGTGCTCCATTGTTTTGAGCTCCTCCAAACTCTGTAAGTATCCAAGTATAAGCAGATTTTTTCCTCCTAGTTAAAGGGAGAGAAAAGTTCGTGCATTTTTGCACTTGGGAAAGGGAAGGACCAATGCCACTGGCTAGGCACAGTTATGAAACATGATTGTGCAAGTAATTTTAGCTCATGTTTTCTCCTCGGTCTTTGAGGAGATTACTCACAGGAATAAAACCTACTTACAAGATCTTTTTTTTTAAGGCAGTTCTTAACTGCAGTTGCCAAAAAGTGAAGACAATGACCACGAGAACCAAGAGAATTTTCACTTATTGTACTTCACTGGTATGTAGATTTGAAAAAAGGAGAATAGTCTTAAAGCCTTCCACAGGAGAGAGATTTACTTACAATTTTTTTTTTCAGTGGTAAGTGAACTTACTATATTCTAATTTATATGTGTTTTGTTTTTTATCTGTGCTTGTGCTTTATCAAGGTTGTCTTTCCATCTTCTCGTAATACACTGATGATTGTGTACTGGCAATATTTCCTTCGCTAAGTTTTCTTCGCTTACTACAAAATAAGGTATTCTGAATCCCAGCTAATGTGCACTTCTTCTACAATGAAAATGATTGCACAAGAGGCAAAACAGTTTGCACATACCTTCCATGTATTCTTTAAGTACCCCTTTTATCTCTCTAGTTCAAGTACATCTGTTGAGTAATAATATGAGCATGTGATTCTTGTTGATATAGGCTCTTGTTCCACCTGACAGAAGCAGGTTTTCATTCTCTGTTGTCCTTCCAGATACTGTAATCCAGAAGTTTGTGTTTTTAGGATCCACATCAGTGGAATGTCCTGCTGTATGGCTGCTGTGTTCTCTTGTCATTTGCACAGCCTTTTGGTTGTTTCACTGTATTTACCTCTACTATGCAGTTATCTGCATTTAGGGGAAGGGCACTTTCCATCAATTTCTTCACTGAATCCTTTAGGTCTTTATGGCATGAGAAGTGTTTTGCCTTCTTCCTAGTTTTCTGTTCTGCAAGTTCTACAAGGCCTGCAACCTTGTTGGAATTACATTGCAAAGTTATGCTTTTGTGAAATACGATACTATTCAGACTGTACTTAGTACTTTATAAACACCAATCGATCTTCTAGAAGGTTAGTAATTTAAAGAAGACTTTTTCTAACTAAGCGTGATAGAGCTTTTGATACATGAACAAGTATTTTGTATTGGTCAGATCGTAGAATTCTAATTTTTCTTTAATATTGTATTAAATAGCAGTGATTTGATTCAACCTCCAGCTAGTACTCCGACTCCACGTCTACATTAAGTTGCAACTGCGATGTTTTACTTGCATTTTGCAATCGTTCTGGGACCAAGCTTTCAAGTCTTTCACATTTGGACTCTTTTCTATTTCATTATAGAGTCCTGCAAGATTGCTGCAAACAGAAAGGCCCATTGTGTTCAAAAGCAGATAGTATTTCTAGTACTTAATGCTTTCTAAACCTGGTTGGTTTGGGGTATCTAAGAGGAGTGACTCAAACCTTTAGCTTCCTGAGCATATGAAAGCTTAGGACTTCAGAGGAACAATGGGCATCTATCTTACTAAGCAATTGTTACAGCACTTTCCCTTCTGACCTAGTGATGGGTAGTTGCCCTTTCTGAGACAAATATGTGTGAACTAGCCTGCAAAGAAATAACATAGCTACAGTTATTACTTTTCTGGCTTGTTATTGTGAAGCTTTAGACTTTCACACTCTGGTATCTGTGACTTCCAGAAGGCTGCAAAACGAGTCACAAAACATATTCTGGTTTCTGTGTTTCCGAAACATTCTAGTAAGATACTGTTTGCTTTATCCAGTAATATTCATATGCAAGCAATCCTACTGATGTAAATCGAACTGTTCACATGAATGAATATTATTCTTTGAAAAACAAGAATGCATGACTAGTTTCTGTATTTTTGTGAATACATATTTGTAAACTCCAAATTAAAATGTAATTATTGTATGGAATATATATTACAAAATCTCAAATGACTTTATCAGCCTAATGTCAAGGAATTTACCTGTTGAGATTGAGCAGTCTTGTGCTCATTGTCTTTAGTAAAAATGGTGTCTGATACCCCTTGGCCGGATGGAACAAAACATTCTTTCCATTGCATTAAATAGCAAACATCTGCAAAGAATCACTGTATTTATGAGATATTGTTCGAATATACTTTCTTTTTTTTTTTTCTTTTATTGCTCAGGATTTATTACTGGTTTGTTAAAACCTGCTGATTTCAAAACTTTTGGCTGTCTGATGTTTCTTGTGGCTATTGATACAAAAAGGTAGTCCCTGTGGCCACAAAACTGCAGAATGGCTAAAGGTTGTGTCTTGCCAATGCTCTCACACCAAAGTGTATGCCATTGGTGTCTAATTTGAAAACTTTAAAACTAGACGCCTTTCTAATGTACTTCCTGATGTGAGTAAAGTTACTACACAATACTCCCAGAGAGAGAGATGCATGTTGTCAAGCAATTCTATCAGATGAAAGATACAGAAGGGTAATATTAAAGTCTAAAAATATTTTACCTAATTTATAGGTGGGAAATCTGAAGGTGATTCTGGGAATTAAAGGAAGGGAAAAGGCAGTTTTTTGTTTTTCTTAATCTTTTTTTTTCTCCTTTTTCTTCTTTTCCTCTGTATTTTACAGGAATTGTTTTAACTCTGCAAGTTCTCAGCTTATGAAACATGTTATGGCTGAAGATATAAAGAAGACATTAAAGCTTTTGCCCACTTACAGTTATTACTCTGGAGACGAATACAACTCAGAAGACAAATGTTATGAGCTACCTGTAAGTTCTGGTTCACATAACAGATAAGGAGCCAGAGATGCTTCTGAACTCGCAAATGAAATTTATTTTCAATATAATGCTTGAGCTCATTATCTGCTGCTGTTTCTAAATGTAAAGTAAGGAGTGAAACGCCCATATATTCTATATATAAGCAGCTGTCATGTTTTCTGCATTCCTGTATTTGCTTAAAAAGTCATGGGTAATCAATTTAATTTGATGTGCAAAATATAATGCATGAATGAATTTTGATACATATCACTTGCCATGTCTGTGCTGTTATGAGAGGCAAAAACTTCCAGAAAAGAAATAGCAATGAAAATCTTCCTGATAATTTTCTCATCAGTTTTTCTCCAAGAACTGTGGGCGGATTCTACAGACAGGTTTCCCCCCACCCCAGTTCTGTATGTCAGTTATTTTCTCACTTTCTTGCTGTATTAGAAATCAAACCTATTTAACACTTCAGATATTCAGTCCTTATAACCTTAATTATGAGAAGCTAACCTGAAACATTCACTTTTCAAATTTTTTTTATCATTCAAATATATGTTCAAAATCATCTAAAAAAAATCTCTACATGTGTTACAAATAACTCCACACGTTATTGCTGTTGTGAAGCAGAACAGGCAGGAACCAGCAGCGTAGACAGATGTGATTGTAACATAGGCTAGTGTTTTATAAGTAATAGCCTGGGTGTAATGAGACTTATGGTCTTAATTAACTCTTACAATATTTTTCAACACAACTAAAGTAAATAGTTTAAAAATCTAATTTACTTGTCTTCACACTGTCAGTTTACTTTTTGCCTTGCTTATTCTGGATGACAAAAAACAAGCCAATTTTGCTTAGATTTTAGAAAATTTTGTGACAGGATATAGTATCTATAGTTGTAGCAAAAAGGGAAATTTGCATGGTTAAAGAGGATCAGTGATAAACCTGATTGGGAAAAAAAATTGGTCCATGAGGTTTGATTTAGTTCTGTATTAGCATATTCCTGTCTTGCAAATCCCTATTTTTGCCAGAGTATCCATCAGCATTATGTAGACTGATAAAATTTTGTCGTAGTATTTCAGATAGTTGGTGTATCTTTTTGCTGGAAAGAAACAGCTGGGTATTTTCTATCATAATGTGACCAATCCACCTCTGTTATTGTCACTTTAATTGCTGTGGCTGTTTTTTTAAGTCCTCTACAGAACGTCTTTGTAGTGACAAGCGAACAGTTTACGCTTCATAAGCAAACATAAAGAAAGCTGCTGCTAATTGGAGAGGGAGTAATGCAGTTATGATTCCATCAACATTTAAGTTACACTGTTGAAGGACGCATTTTGGTTGTGTTTATGTTGCCATATAAAATTTTACTCAGGATGAATTTGGTGGAGAAGATTTTATAACAAAAAAGACTAATTCTAGGATTAGAGGGGAGGGAGAGGAAAAGAAGTTAAATTTTCTGACCCATGCATGTAATATTAAAAATCAGCATTGTATTACTCTTTGTTTATTGTAACTGTAATTATGTTGTTATATTCTTACTTAATTGCTGTCTTGTAGAGTAGCTTGTCTATGAAAATGGAAAGACATGCTCACAATCCCCAAAAAGCTCACTTTACCCTGCCCTAAAGAACTGTAGCCACAGTGTTTCATGTTGAGGAGGACTCTTTGAAAGTCACCAGTAGAGTCGTTTCATTTCCCAAAGGAAGGAGGTTATTATTCAGTAATTATGTCTTTTTTTTTTTTTCCTAGAGATTCTGCATGTTGTATCTGTAGACCTCCCAGCTTCTAAAAGTCTGAAGGACCCTGTTTTAAATCTTCTTCTTTTTCATAAATTACATTTCCACGGAATACTTGGGTATAGATGAATGGTTTTACAGTTACACACCCCAACTAGTTTCCTCTTAACACTAATTTATTTTTTTTTCTACTTACATCCTTTTTCTCAGGTGACAAAAATTTTGGAGCCTCATTTTGAATAGTTTTAGGAGGGCCAAAGGTGCTTCCTTTTCCAGTTCTTTGGCTAGCTTGTCTGGTTTTAGAAGATACAATTTTTTAGCATCTGAACAGGGAAATCACCATTATTTACATGAGAAGAATCATAGAGCTGACAGGGGTTCCCCCTGCAAAGCACTCTCTGTGTAATTGCTGAAGACATTCCAAGCCACTCTAACGAAGTGTACTGTCTGCCAGTCATTATGCTCTTCTTGGAAGACCATCTGTTGCACTTCAAATATGTAAAGGTCTGCTATCATTTATTGCACCAAACAAATCAGTTCCTTTATCTGACATGCTGTAACTCATGAATACGGACTAAAGGTAGTTTCAGTTGCAAAGTACAGGATGTTCTCTTTTGTTGCACTATAAATGAAAGGTAGTCATTATTCGTCTCCAAATTCAAAAGACAAACATATCGATTAAACTAATTTCAGTGCTTTTGAATAAGTTCAATTTATTTGGCAACAAATTATCAATAACAACAACAAAAAAAATCTGAAATATATTTTCTCTCAGCTCAGCCATAAGCATATTGTAAGATTTTTGCTTCTGGCAAACGAGCCTGTCCATTGTAGTGGTGTCCAGATTTGATATATACTAACATTTGAATTAAAATGATTTAATTTAACTAAATTCTTAGCTTATTTTTATCTGGAACTAATAATTCAAAGAAACTTTCAGTGTCTTTTGTTAAATAATAGATTCAGAAGCTGGAAGTGCTAGATCCTTTCTTCTGATAAGCATGCGTCCCTTGCAAGGATGTAATACCTGGTCGTCCAGTGCTTTATTTATATGAATTAACTAGAATCCTTTCCATGAGTAAAAGATGCAAGAACAGACATGCAGTGATGATTTGTTTTGTTTTTCCTGCTGCAGATTTAAAGAGTATGTACAGCCATTCATCTCAGACTGGAGACAATAAACGTAGTATTTTCACAGCAGAGTTCTGTTCAGAGTTCTGTTCCAAGCAGAGAAATACATAAAAATTTCTGTCTGATTAGGGAGTGGTCCTATCTTTTTCTCTTTCCATTCTCCTTACTGCATAGCAGCTAATGTTCTGGTCAGAAGTAATAATATGTTAGATCTTGAATGTCGGTAGCCCCAGAGATTCTGACAAGACTATTCATGTGCATTCATACATCTTAACCAAAGCTGACACTAAAGAGAGTAAGAATTCTCATATTCCTCTTTTTTTATTGCCATGCATTAAACTCAAATCTTCTCTTAGAGGCCTCTGCTAAAAATGACATATTCATCATTTGAAAAAAGCATTTTTGCAATATCTAAACAAAGCAGCTGAACATCAATATGGCACAGAGCAGAGTCTCCTGTGAAAACTCTCAGTTCAAATCTAAATTATGTTTTACGCTACAATTATGGGCACCTTACAAACGTTGTAAGATTTGTGAGTACACGACTAATGAGAAATAAACAGTCCCCCTAATCTTATCTCCTATGGGAGTATTGCTATCGTCATTTGTAATTAAAAAGTAACTGGTCTTCTAGTTTCTTGAAACTACATGGCATGCCCTTATAGGAATACTTGGATTCCAGTAACTTGAGCTAGTTGTTTTCCGAGAAACACACATTGTGTAAATATTCTGTTGTACCTTTTACTCTGGATGCATTTATATACATACTTGTAGCATCATGTACAGTACACATTTGGGTAACTTTGCAGGGATCTCATCATATTGTTAAAGCCTGATAGACATTTCTTTACAGCAATGATATTTTTAATCTTCTTTTTAAAATTGTTTGGTAGTAGCGACTAATGCAGACTAGGTGGCTCTGGGCATCCAGCCATTTTTAGGTAGTTTAATTTGTTAAAAATTGTCTTTCTTCCCACCCAAGTCCCCCTGAAACCATTTGGAGAAAAGAACTGTTGAACAGTTGCCAATAATAAGTCCTGCTGAGACCGCTGTATCCTCCTGATAGAACTCCCTGTGCCAACTGGAGACTGGCTGGCATGAGTTTGAACTCTATACTACTTGATATATTTGCTTCACACGGACCAATTACAGTAATTACCACCTCAGTAGCTGAAGTTTAAGCATTCAGTCTGCACTTCATACCTCAGGTTGTTGGCAATATGTTCAATCCTATAATCTCAATTTTCTTTGAACTAATTAAGTAGCAAATAAATACTTTGAAAAAATAGGAGAGAGTCTGAATGGAAATCAGAGGCTAAATAATGTCATTGTT
Source organism: Anseranas semipalmata (assembly GCA_013399115.1). Classification (NCBI taxonomy): domain Eukaryota; kingdom Metazoa; phylum Chordata; class Aves; order Anseriformes; family Anseranatidae; genus Anseranas; species Anseranas semipalmata. The sequence continues at coordinate 247,291 of VXAA01004978.1, read as the reverse complement.
TTTCACGTTGCTATTGTCCTTAAGCTGCATTTCTTTCTTTTTAGTCTTTACTTCTAAAAGGTAGCATTTTCTTTTAAGTTTGTCCATAGAGAGATTCGCTAAGAGATGCCATAGACCATTGACTTTTCATATTCAACAGGGGAGTCTCTTTCAGTGTGAATGAAAAAAACAGTATAAACAAGAACAGATTAGAAATGCAAACTATATATAAAATCCTGCTTTTGTTTTGGTGTTTTTCAAAATAGCATTCCTGTCAAAATAAATACTTCTGACTAAAGTGGAAAATTATCCATCCCTTACTACTTTGGGATAGATGTTTCAGTATGACTATATGAGAGTGTAAGGATTTAATACCAGGACAAGCGACTACAGTGTTAACTGCCCAGTTCCCAACAATTCCATTGGTTTAAATCTGATGCAATGCTGATCATCTCACCCCCGCCCCCACTATCATTCTTTCCAAAAGACTAGTTAATTTTTAAATTGGAACAGTAGCTTTTTTTAAAAAAAAAAAAAAAGGTATAGTTTATATTACAGAAAGATTAACCTAAGAATGAGCACAAACTCACTTGACTATATCACTTGTAATATGAATGCACTGCACAATGTATATACTAAAATTTATATTAAATTTTCTTCATGCAGTTCGCCTCTAGGGAGAAGAAGAGCTAAGGAAAAGGCTACATGTGACAGATGCTAATTATGCAGCTTAATGCACTTCTGGAAGTTGCAGAGATGAGAACCGTGTAAGAACCTATCTGAAAAATAGAAAGCATATTTTCAATAACATTCTTTCTTTTCTTTTTTTTTTTTTTTTAAATCTGCCTCCTCCCTCTTTTTTTAAGGAGGCTTTCTTTCTCAAATAGCATGTATCATCTGCAAAGGGCAAGCAATGTCTCAAGTCCAAAATTTTCCATAAATGCATATGACTTATCCAGTGTGTCTTAATGTTATTTAGTGCTGTACATGTAATTAGGAAAGCTGGTGACTTGAAGGTTCTGTAACTCGGATATGACACAGGAAGGGAATGACTCTTAAAAGAAATCTCTAGTTGATTTGTTAGTTTTGTTTCCTCTTTCATCAGCATTGTCTTCATTCATCATCCTGTATTTATGTTTACTGGAGAAATTATGTTCTGTGCTTGACTGTGCTGGGGTCCTGCATAGGTATTTGTTGTGATTAATATGTAAGTACTAATGAACCGGATCTCAAAATGCATTTTACAAATAGGTAAACTGAGACCTGGAAGCTGGGTTCCTCAAAACTGTGAAGTGAATCAATGCCAAAAACAGTGTTAGACACTAGATTAATCTTTTCCTCCAGACATTGCAATGTACTGCTTCAGGCAAAAGAAGTGGATTCTCAGCTAGTGAAAATTTGGTGTCATCCTGAAATTCAGGGGAAGATGCAAGAGTATGTTTGTTATGCATCTATCCCACACTGAGTCATCTTACCGGATTTCCGTTCCCTCTGCCAAATCCCAGTTTTACCAAAAGATGCTTTTTCCTCTTAGAGGGAAAACCATACCAGTTCTTGTGTACTAATGCCGAATGCTGCTTTCTTTTATTTCCTTCAAAGTGTTGGATTTCTCCTTAGGGAGGTGTGACTTAACATTGCCAGCAACTCTCTCTGCACAGTGAGATAATCGCTCTAATGACCAAAGCGTCACGCCGAAACTTCGGAGGGCTTTCATGTGCCTCTTGGCACCCACGGTGGCGCGGAGGAGTGGGTTCTGAGCGCCACCACAGAGCAAATCCCTCTCACACCGTGGTCTTCACCACAGAGAAAACCATCTGTTCCACTTGGAAAAGGGTTTGGTTCCACTTGCCCTCCCCCCGCATCCCGACTCTGTCCCCAGCTGCTGTGGTTTGATGAGCAGTGAGGGAATGAATCTCCTGCGTTAAAAATACTCTGGTTCTATTTAGATAAAAAGAAGAATCTTGCTTGCCTACACTGACATACAAAAATAGTCTTAGTGTGAGTAAATCTTCAAAGTTTTTCTCTGTGAAAATATCTAGCCTCACTTTTTTTTTTTTTAACTTACCATCCAAATTTATTTATAGAGTGTCCTTCTTTCCTCCCACTCTATCAAGGCAGAAGGTTGCCACTCATCTTGTTCATGAGTCCTGAAATAATTTGCAGGGCCTTTGAAACATCATCTTGTTGCATAGTTGTGATGCAATGTGCTGCTGTTGCAGGAACATATCATATTTTAATGTGAATGTCATATTAGCTGAGACATTTAAGTCTTTCCTTTACTTTAGGCACTTTACACTGGTTTGTATTTTCACTTTAACTTTTCAGTCAAAAAAATCTGCATATAGTAACTTAAAATTTTACATTCTACACGCAAATCATTGCATAAAAAATTAATATGTAATATGAGAGGATTAGCAAGTGCATATACTTTCCAAGTATTTCTTAAAAATAGCTTTCACTGTCACTGTAGCATTGTAATTCTGAATAATCTCAAAGTCCTGCAAAAGTGTGCATATAGTAATAGAGGAACCACCTACTTTGTCCTCATAAACTGCATAATGTGTAGCTGCATGAAAAAACTGAATTTTGGAGTACAGTTCTGCTCCAAAAGATACAATGTCCGTGGGACATCGTATTGAAAGCATTAATGCTTACAGTAAATATTACTGCAAGCTTTCTAAATACTTGCCTATCTTTTAAAATGTCTCTAAGATCCTCAGTAAGGAATTTATTCTGTGGTGCAAAGTGCTACCATAGTATGGAGCACAGATCTTGGGAAAACTCTGCCAAGGGGTGAAAGTTGTGGCGGAGAAGCCAAGACGAGGATTTCTGTTGCTCAGGGGTAGGCGAGTCCATGCCCAGCCTTTGGCTCAGGCTGATAGTTGTGATGGATGCTTGGAGAGCACCCCCTTGTAAGGCCCCGGGAGATGCCCGGGAGCGGGTGGGATCCCCCGAGCGAGTGAGCTGGGCTCGCCCCGAGCTCTGGGCCCGGCCGAGGGCCCAGCAGCCTGGGGCCTGGCGGGGAGGCGGGACTCGAACGCGCGGCGCGCGCTGCCGCTGCGCCCAAACCTGCGGCGCAGCCCGCTGCGCCACAGCCCGGCGCGGCCGCTAGATGGCGGCCTCCCAACGA
>VXAA01004978.1:222465-242050 GCA_013399115.1 Anseranas semipalmata | reverse complement strand
GGCCGGGGGGCGGGGAGGCAGGGGCAGTGGAAGCAAAGCAGCCATTTTTAGCATAGCTTCTGTTGGATGAGTCCTCAGAGTAGGCCCTGCCTGGAACCAGCCAACTCTCCCATGCCCCTCTGGTTCCCCCCTCCGCCGCTGTCTGTCTAACGTTGCCCCTCCCTCCTCTTTCTTCCTGGGTCTGCGCTCCCTGCGACTCGCGTTTTCCTGCGCTTTCCTCGCCCACAACTTTTTCTGCTTTCTCTTTAACCTTCCTGGCTCTGCCTCTGAGCGCGGTGTGTCTGGCAGGAGGTGAGGAGATCTGCTGCTCCTTTTTTCTTCCAGCCCCGCATCTCAGCCAACTTTCTCTTTTCTCCCCCCGCTGCTGACATCCCGGGCAAACCTCGGCGAACCTCCCTGCTTCCCTGCTTTTCAAGTGCTCTCTTTTCTCGCTCGTTTTTATTCTGGAGAGCTGCTTTTGGTGGTACACTGTGTGAGGCAGTGGTGTTTTGTGTTTTGTTGTGCACCATTTTGTGGTCTTTTTTTAACTCAAGTATGAAACCGTTCGGATGTTTGATTTTGGTAGCTCCCAAACTAAATCTGATTTAACTGGAGTGTGATGCAATTTTTGGTGGCTGTGCTGACCTGCCTCATCAGCTTTTGAATGCAAATTAACTAATATTAGATGACTGCCTGGTATTTGTTATTCTGGAGATCGTTATAAGTAAAAACCCGTGCCAAGCTGTTGTGCTGGTATTTTTGGACAGAGGGGAATCTGGACAGCCTGAACATGTCTGCAGACTGCATCAGGCCTGCAGCTCCATGCTACTAGTGCATTTTTAAATCTTAACACCTTTCTAGAGTATCATCTGTTGTAGACTCCCCACCTTTCGTCTAAATTGCTTCTCCTTCTGAAGGTAGGAAGGCTGCCATGTTAGGTTTAAATGTTGCACTAATCTTAGGTGTGCTTATTAAGAATCACTATTTTTTTTTCTTCCTAGCAAATGCCAGCTAAGCTTCGTTCTCTATTCTCAGACAGAACCAAGGGACAGTGCCTCCCCGAAGCACCTTAAGGTGCCTGTGCTCAAGTGAAAAAGAACTTAGTGTTAAAACTTAGTACAGTATTGGCTTGTAGATAATCCAGGAATTGTCTCTTTCCCACTAGGTACGGTAGCTCTTTCACTTTATAAAGTCAAATGAATCTTTGCCCAGAAGGGGATTTAGTGGATCATAACCAATGATGTGTAATTTAATGAGAGAAACAGGTTTTTAAATTCTTAAAATGTGGTGTGAGGAATGAAAAGCATGATAGCTCGGAGTAAAATAAGTGCACTTGAGAAGCTTCCTGTGCAGGATACAGAGAGTATTTTACAATGGAGAAACTTGTGAAATGTTCTGAAGTAGGAGGTGACTGGAAGAATGTATGCTTGAGTTAGATTTGCTGTATTACCTATATCCTTAGACATCTTTGGTTTTAAAAAGCAGTGTATGGATAAGTAAGCATAAAGTGAGAAGTTATTTGCTAAGGCAAGTGCTTAAAAGATTGGACAGTTGTAGTCTGCAAATAATTACATTATTGTCACTCATTTTTCACGTTTAAATCAAATCTGACTTTTCTCTCTAATATTAAAGCTGCAGTGAAAATGAAGGGCTCTTGCTTTACTGCAGTTATTAAAAGAGATTTTAAAACAAGGTGCCTGATTATTTCCAGTTTATCTTCTAAGGTACACAAAACTTATGAGTATGTTTTTTTTAAGTTTTGTTGGGATAATCCTTCCTTTCTTCGTTCCTTCCACCTGCCTCTTCCTGCACCATCGTCTTGTTATAGCCGGGTGTTTCTGTTGGGAACGTACCCCAGTGTCTGACAGTTGTTCTTTTCTTTCCCCTAGGCTGATCTAACTGGGATTAAATGGAAGCGATACGTATGGCAGGGTCCAACATCTGCCCCAATTCTCTTTCCGGTCACGGAAGAGGACCCTATTTTGAGCAGTTTCAGTCGCTGTCTGAAGGCGGATGTACTCAGTGTTTGGCGTCGAGACCAGAGACCTGGACGCAGGGAGCTATGGATATTTTGGTGGGGTGATGACCCCAACTTTGCTGATCTTATTCATCATGATCTCTCAGGTAGGAAGAAATTAATACCTTCTTTTGGTCAGTGAAAGGATGCTGTTGCTCAGGGCATTCTCCTGCCAGCCCTTACAAAAATCTGTATTAGATAAACTGTTGTTTAGAGATAAGATAAATGTTTTCCTGCAATCTACAACTTTAATTTTATGGTGATAGTGGAAAGAACTCTCAGAAAAGCCAAATTACTACAGCAGTACAAACAGTTAAACAACTGCTGTCTGTGCTTAGGTGGTCTTGGACTGCTAGATAATCAAGAAACAAGTTTTTACTCTCTGCTTTTTTCTTTTTTTGGAAAAAAATAAATAAAATAAACACAGCCAAACAAGTAAGCCGCTGAATTTTGGCAGCCCTTCTTTGGGCTTCTTGTGCTCAAAGCTGTGCCTGTGATTCAGAAGTGACGCCTTAAACATGTTTTGATCAGATCTCCTTCGTTGGGCAATTGGAACTTTCAAATACTAAACCCCATTTTATTACATAATAAAAATTGTTGAGATCTGGGTGCCTCTTGAGCCATGTGGAGTTGTTTAGATTGGAAGTCAAATTGTTGGTGAGAAGTCCTCAAAAGAAGGTATCTGAAACTAGCTTCTTGGTTTTGTGCAAGGGTCTTTAAGACTTGTATTTTTGTGATTTCTCTCTCCCTTTTGCAGTGCTCTGAACCTGTACTTGCTTTCAAACTTAGACTTGCCACTTTTGAAAGACTGACAATATTTGTATTTCTCAATATTGTTGTATTTCAAACTTGGCATTTTATTTTGAAAATGTTTACTTGCAGTGTGATGGAATTAAGCTTTTGAACGATCTGTGTAAGTCTGTTGGTGAGATTACACCAATTCTAGGAAAAAAAATGTCACATCACTGTAATTTCCTTTCAAATAATGTACAGTATTCAGGTTACTGAAGTGTAAAATGAGACCAAGGTTTGGTGACCTGGTAACCAGAAATTGTTAATGCTGTCTGTGTTTGTGGATAAGCTGAAGAACAAATACGAATTTGAAGTGCCACTGAGGAAGCTGACTGGAAACAATTTTAATAATGTGTGGGATTTTCGTACAAAATAGTATGATCTGGAAAAGAATTGACATAGTAAAATAATGTTTATTTGTTTGAATAGTTGACTTCAAAATTGGGATGCTGATGGTATTCCTGTTTGTCCTGGAAATACAAACTTTGCATCTTAAGTGTTAGTTACATTGTAGGTTGCTTGATTATTAGTGCATTTCTGGTTTCCTTATTTTTGCCCTATGGATAACCTCAGTCTTGACCTGCAGGGAACATCCTTTGTACGGCTGAGATGTAACCTAGACTAAATGCTGTTTTTGGTGTGGGCCTGCCCTAAGCAAAGACCAGCACTTGTGTGAAAACATCTGTGTAAATTTTGTATACTGTTGGCTGGTGGGATTAAAATGAGACAAGTATGTTATTTGTGTGTGTGTGTATAAGATCAATTATAGGTTAAGCCATCTGGAGACTGCATTTCTGCTCTTGCTGGCCATCAAAATCTTGTTTGAACAACTTTCTTTGCATTATCTCTTGCATCTAGCTACTAGTGACTTAGTAGTAAGGTACCTTTTGAAAATAGGACTGTTTTGTAGCTGAACTTTCAGATCAGTGTGTATTTATATTTTAGAGATTTACACTTCTGCACAGGCAGATAAACACACATCCTAGGTGCTTATCAACTCTTGACCTCCCCTAGTGTATAAGGGAGCTATAGTAGAGGATTAGAGTCTCCCATACATGTCTTTGCAATTGTTTTGGGTATTTTCTTTGTTCAGGTCACCTGTGGGTGTCTGCACTTCCAGAGAGAGGCTGTTCTACACATCTTGTTGTTAAATATTTTTCCATGTAAATGCTTACCACTCATGAGATTGTTATCTATGTTGATGTGCAGATATACCTGACATCATGGTTTTAGCAGGCATGGTTTTGTCTCCTCTTAATTAAAAGCGGGCATTACAATCTCTTACAGCATGTTAGTCTTCTTGGTTCTTCTAAGACCAGAAGTTGATAAAGGTATTAATCGGCTAGATTGTGGAGGAGATGGCTGAGGAGTGCCTGCACCTGCATTTTTTTTCCTCTTCTCTGTTACACAAAATCTTCCTGTGAACCTCATATAAGAAAGAATTATGGCTGAACCCAAACAATGTTATCTGACCTTTGTCATAGACCTAATGGATTTTTTTCATTGGTGGACAATTTCTGCTAGTAATTCACATTGCCCTGTTCTCCCAATGATTGCTTGTTTCATTTTCAATGGGAAAGATAGATTACTTCCTGGCAGAGGCTTGTTACTTGCAAAATTGATTGGAAATTGTTTGCTGCTGATGGTTGAGGTGCTGCCTCATTTAGAACTTTTCTACTCAGTAAGTGAGGAATTGTCCCGCAGAACTGAGTGAGGGGGGAACAGGGGGATGAGAGCAGTCTGCTGCTGGCAGGTCCTTCGTTGCTTCCAGGCAGGCTTCTCTCGTCGGGAACTGGGGCTTGAAAGAGCTGTAGTTAGAAATGTGCCAGGGCAACATTAACAACTGGCTTCCTTTGGCACGAAACTATTCCTGTTAGGGAGAGGTCAGTATTTTGACTGTTTTTGATCATTTTTTTGTAATTTGTAGTTTCAATGAATAATGGACGTTCGGTGTCTGGAACACATCTCAGTCATCAACCCTCAGGGACTGAAATGTGGCAACCTTCAAGAATCTCTTTATCCCCTACAGAAGCGTCTTCCCAAGATCACTTCAAAAGGGAACATACAGTTTTGCGGGTGTACATCTATGCATATCAGATGAAAGAAAATTTTTCTCTCTCTCTCTTCAGCCTGTACGTTCTAGAAGTTCTGTCTTTGCCCTAGAGATATAGCCAGTAGCAGTCATTCAAATATATCCGAATTCTCGAATCAAGCCTTGGATAACAGTCTTGTTGATGGTCAGGCATTGTTGTTGCCTGGGGGCGTATCAAAAGGAGACTTGTTCGGAGATGGTAATTGATCAGTAATATTGACTTCACTCAATCATTTTTTCTTTTCCTTCCCTAGGAAGCTACTTAGTGTATGTAATACCAAAAAACAAACAAACAAAAAACCAGAAGTCTTTCTCCGTCAACATAGCTAGAGGTAGACAGAAGTTATTTTATGAAATATGAAATTATGAAATGTTATCCTCCAACAATCTCAAAGGTTATGTTTTTGTTGTAACAGTGAGGCTTGATTATAGTAATTTCTGCAACTCAAACCTTAAAGTAGGACATCTCATCAAATTTCAGAAGGCAATGGTCTCTCGCTGGTCTGATCAACAGTTATTTTATTAGATAGGTTGTTTTTTTTTTTTGTTTGTTTGTTTTAAGCTGTTACCTGTGCATTTTTAAATTGGTAGTAGATAGTTCCAAGTTTGAGAACACTTGGGTATGAATTATGTACAAGACATAGTCCCAAGGAAGTGGTTACACTTTGATTAATGCTTGGATAGGGGAATGCTTCAGTGTGCCTTTGACCTTCGAGTTGCATCTTTTAAATGGTGGGCTATAGGATGCGACTTTTTCCTTCTGGTGTCTATTAAATCTTGTAAATTTACTTGAAAGTTTTCCTCCTATCTGTCATATATCAAGTTAATCGTTTTTTTGTTTGCTGAACAGTCTTCCTCACATGTCTTTGAGGGATAAATGTATAAACATAATGCTAGCCCTAGCTGCATGCTGAGCTTGTACGAGATCTTTAAGGAATAAGGAGAAAGGTCCATGTAATGATGGCTTGTCTGTTGATCCTGTTTTCTTTTTTTCCTTTTTTAAAAAATAAAAAATAAAAGCAACAGTCATGGCAGCAAAGACTCCTAGGTGTTGTCTGGTTCCCAGTGTATGTGCCTTATAGGTCATAGCCTTGTCTCCAACAGGTCTGTGAGTTGGTTGGTTTGTGCTGATGTCAGCATCGGGTGTCTCATTACTTCTAATACAATGGAAAACAGAGTACGGGGCAGTTGTCATACTGTGAGTTATGCAAAAAAGCCTGCCAGTTACAAGTATTCAGCAAAGTGAACTTTGAAAAACAGTTCAGCTAGCGGTTTGCATTTTATTAATATCATTTGCTTCCTAAAACCATTTTACTGCTACTACAGAAAAAGATGCATTCTTAAAAATTTTGCAGCCGACATCGGTTCAGTGAGCTTAACTTGTCCCTAGTGGATGCTTCTGCTCCTGTGTATGTACTGAGAAGTTGTAATGCGTGTTCTTTGCTGTGTGGTGCATTGGTGCTTTAGCGTGCTCTGTCCTCCGTGTTGGAGAGGTGTCCACTTCAGCAAACTGCTGATAAGCACTATGCAAAAATTACTGACGCAGTCTCTGTAAAACTTCTGTGACTTGGTACGAGTTACCAGCTTGGAGGTGGTGGTCAACTTTTTTCCTTTTTTTTTCCCCACTTCTCCTGCCAAGCATGCATGTGAAATATACGTGGAGTAAGGTGAAAAATACTTAGTCATAGGAATGGATTTTGCATCATATGTTGGTGTCAGGTACAACATCACATGCTTAATATACCTGTGTATTATGAGCAATGAGCCCATGATCACTAAGGAGAAGATGTAGCAAAAGATCTGCTTATGGTATTACTCAAAGACAATGTGGAGGAGGATATTAGGGAAACATGCACTGAAAAAGTTTTTCAGCTTTTCTTTCCTTATGGCCGTGTAACCTGTCTCCACAGGAGTGAAACTTACAGCTGGCAAATACTGAGGGAAACTTGTTACCTTGTTATCCTCGTAAGCAAGCATAGTTACATACTTATAAAAAGGTAATACTTGTAGGTTTTTAATACTTAGAAAAAAAAATCTGCTCAGTAGAGAAAGCATAAAATCTATGCATGTGATGCTGGTAAAGAGCTAGCACTACAAAAGCTAACTTATAGTGGTGCTGAGTATTTTGAGTATAGTATTTTGGACAGTAGCTCACGCTTTGGTTTGTCTCTTGGCTGATGAAATTTTGCAGCTAGTTTGGATATTTATAGTCTTTTCAGTGAATGTAGGTAAGATACAACTCTACAACGTAAATCGTCTTACTTGGGTTCTTAAGTTTAGTATTTTTGACTTGTAGTCAGCACCTTTCTAAACACAAAATGTTGCTTCTCACTTATTTTTGTATGGGATGTAGGTCCTAAAAACTATCTTTCAGTAGGTTAGCTGGATAATTCTTACTTTGAGCAACTTTAATCTAAAGTACGCGGATTTAAAAATCTATTTTTTTCCTTTAAAAGAGAACTTTACTCAAAGTGTTACTATCATATTATTATGGTGTTGTATACAGCAGCAATTTCACACTTCTTTGCTTATTATGTTTCTCTCGTAATCTGACGCTTATATAGGAAGTGTGGTTTGATTTTATAAATCAGTTTTGCATCAGTCTATTTCTATAACTGGCTTGCTGTCAAATGATGACAGAAAGAAAGCTCATGAAAGTAACACTTCTTAAAGATGCTTCTAAGTCATAATACAAAGAATGGGTTTTTCCTCTGTGTGATTGAAGTAATGGGGGAGTAGTCCAAAGTGCTGGCTTGACTGAGACTTGTTTCTTTGCATAGTTTATTTTGGAGGTTCATTGTGCATTAGGAAGATATTTTTAATGGTAAACATGGTAAACATGTATTCAGCCTTTTCAGTAGTTGATGCTTGCTGGTGTTTTGCTTGTATGGCCAGCTAGATGTCAAAAGGAAGGAGGAGGAAAATGCACATTCTTTAAAAGTGTTCTTGAAAATATAATTTTTACTACTGTATATTTCTCCATTGAGAAATAGATCCAAACTTTCAAAATTGGTATTCTAGCAAAAAAGGAAAAACATTAAGCAAAGGTCTGTTTGTTAGTAATCCTTGGTTCATAAATTTGGCCAAATATCTGTAGGTAGCAAATATACTTCAGAACATCTGACTTGAATGGAATGGAGAGGTATCGAGAGACCGCTTCTCCAGAGTTCACTACAAATTGCAGGGCTTCTGTATTCTGATCGTGCTTCCAGAGTCCTGCCTCACGGCGTGCTGGCCAAGAGCACCAGGGCACGATCCGTAAAAGTGAGCTTTACCGTTTCAGGTGGGCTGTGTGAAGAATGTGAAGTAGAACATACAAGTAATGAAAGCAAACAGCCTTCTAAAACTGTTCCATTAATTTTGGGTGGTGGTGGTATCAAGGAGGCGTTAACTGAGGAAAGCTTGCTGTTTGTGTGTGGTATGAAAATTGCCTTTTCGTGACCATTGTTTCCGTTAGTTCATGTCATAATTTTTTAGATTCATATAAGGAAAACTCCATTTAATATGTGGTGTAAAGAGGGAGGGAAGAAAATTCATTATAGGAGGACAATAGGTGTATATATTTGTTTAATGCGTAGACATAAATGTATGCCACAGAGCAATTGACTGGTTTGGACAGCTAAGAGGGCTAATCAAAAAAAAAAAAATTTGTAACTTCCAGGTTACCAGAACACTTTTGTGGATAGCACTTGTCTGAAGTGAAATTATGGCTTAACATCTTCTTAAAATGAATCAGCAACTTGTTTTGGTTTATCACTACTATCAGGTTGAACATTTACCGTTATTCTGTTTAAAAAAGGCTAGAAGACAAAAGCGTCTCTTCCTTTCCCTCTCATAAAAGGATTTTTAATGGTTTACTTTGTACGATTTCTATTAAGTAGGAGGATTTTTTTCAGGTGTTGAGAAACAACAATTTAAATGAAGAAGAAAAATATTTGTGAGGTCTGATCTGATGTCATGTTTCTCCCCTTCCATCCACCACCTTAACAAAAAAAGGGTTGGGTGGGGATGATGACTAAATAGACTTCAAAAAGACAGAGCATTCACTGCTATTTTTCTGCATGAATTTGAATAATGCTCTGAAATGAGAGTATCTTTAACTGCCATCTTATTTAACCTTCCCTTTCTCTATAGCAAGTTGCACTTCAGTTTGATATTTCGGACACCAGATGCTCTTTCTGATCAATAGAAAAGTTTATGGCATGCAGTCTTTTTACATTCTAGAGTTTTAATTGTAATTTCCATCTAATGCCTTACACTTTCCCTGCATAATATGCTCATCTTTTGTAATTCCTAAGAGCTCTCCTAGCTTAGCTTACTGCTGAAACAATCTTGTGGCAAGTTCTTACATGCAAACTTTTGTTAATAACTTGGTTGTCAGCACAACTATTAATGTTAAATGAAATACTTAGTGCTTTGTAGTATCCTCTGAAAATTGAAACTTCTCCTTTGTGTCCGTAGTATGACCATCAAAATGCAAGCTGAGTTACACTTCAGTGTACGTGCAACTTCAGTATCTTTCTTCCCATGGATATACTAATATGCCAAAACAAAATTAGGCATAAAGGCTGGACATAGCTCTTTCTATTTCCTCCTATAATAGGCAATTGATGCAGGGGATGTTCTTAAAATCGTTTTTTAAATTACAAAAGCCATATAGAAACCAACTATTTAACCTTTGAAATGGTGTGGAGTTTATTGTGCAGCTAAAGTCCAATATCATTAAGCTTTGTAGTTAATGTTTGCTCTATTGAGCTGCTTGTTTGCCACCAGTTGAGCAGTATGTGCTGAACAGCAAAGCTGCCCTAGGACAGGGCTGCTCGTTTGTGTGTGGCTACAAATCTCCGAGCCAGGGAAAAATGGGTCCCCTTGGCACCAGCCTTTTATACCCTTTGACTTTGGACCTTTGTTGCTTTTTGTTGCAAGCTTCTTGTATGATGTTTCTTTAGTGAGTTACTGTATTATCTTGTAGCTTTGTGGTTTTGAAAAACAAGGTTTTGCTGAACTTCAACACTGGGGTAGGGTGATGGAAGGGGAAAATAATGGTGAGGTCTTTTATTTAGGAAATGCAGTTCCTTGCTTTTCCTTGTCTTCACCAGAAATTTTTTTTCCTGTAATGATTCATCTGTAGTGATGTGCACCTCTTCATTTATAAATTATGGGGCAGGTCTGTTTCCTCCTATCTGTCAGAGAAGGATTCTGGGACAATGAGTAATTTTCTTTAACTCACAATACTGATCTGGAGTGGAAACGTACATTTATTTGCATGGAGTCTAGAAAGACACAGATACAGTCCCCATGTTCTAGCTGCAATAGTATCCCGAAATTCCTTTCTCTGTCATGCTTGTCTTAAACATTGTTCATTGTAATAATCTGTAGAGTTTCTTTCTAAATAAAACTCTTAGGTGTTTGGTTTTCTACATGCTCACTAATTTAAGGATATTGAGACTTTACCTAATACTATTGCAACCTTTTAAGCTTCTAAGTGGCTTCCAGATAAAGGTGAAGGGGCTTATTTCAAAGGGGGATTTAAAATGCAAGGACTTGGCTGCATTACTGAGGTTTTCTGACCATCAAGCAAACCAGTGGAAAGCTGTTTGAACCCAAATCCTCTCTGAAGGAGAGGTGAACGGGCAGGTTACTGTTGTAAGACCTCGTATGTGGAACTAAATCTGAACCCAAAGCTCTCATCTGGGAGGTGTGCGGAGAAGGCATGAGAGGCAGTGAACGTGGGATATGAGCAACCTGTTCTAACGTTGAACTCTGAGTGTGGGTGGGAGCAAGTGACCTCCACAGGTCCCTTTCAACCTAAATTACGCTATGACCGCCCGGAGACTGAAGCAGAAATGTCTCCTTACCTATGTCAGGCAGTCTTTTAGTCTTTGCTGTTACCCGGAGTATGAAAGCAATGGCAGTATAAGCATAACTGTGCTAGGTTAGTCCAGGGTGACCAGTAGCAGATCCTTAGGGATATTTGTCAAACGTGATACACAAGGAATTGTAGGCATAAAGGTAAGACCCGATTGCCTGTAATTTAAGGACAAGATCTGGAGTTTCCTTATGGTATCCTCCAAATTAGTGTGTTGATGGGAATGAGTGATACCATGTATGCATTGAGAGATAATACAGGCACCTTGAAATGTCTCTCATTTTACTCGTGTAATGTAGCTGCCGTTGTAATTCTTTGGACCAGTGGGTGTACTTTTAGGGCCTGTAGATATGTTCGAACGCTGATTACGAGCCAGAGTGGTTAAAGAGATTACAGCTTCTTGTAATGAATCTTGCTTTCCGATTTGGCAAATCAACTTGGCTTGCGTAAGTTAGATTCCATGCCTGTGTTTGGTTTGTGGGGCACATAAGATCTCAGCGTTTCACTTCAGAATCGTACCAGTATGAACTGGGCTTTGTCCTTGTGTTTGCTGTTCTATGTATAGATCGGAACGTGGGACTAGCATGCTTAAATATCTTATTTTGTTTGTTTTGAGTTTTTTAAAAATTTGCAGTTGTGCAGATCTTCTGGGGAAAAGGTTTAGGTTGTTCCTACCAGTGTTTTCTGAATCTGGGTGGTGTCCCCCATCCCCGTTCCTGTCCCCCACTCATTAGCAAATGGATGACCGCTAAGGATCAGTTAATCATTGATATTTGTGCCCAGCTCCTCAGTCAATGGTAGCTAAAGACACAAGGATATATTAAAAATCTGGCTTTGGGGAATTTTTCCTTTTTTAAGCATAACTGTCACTAACTTCTCAGGATAAGTAGTTCAGACCACTCAAAACACGAACCACCTTGCAAACAGATCAGTATACAGTGGTTTTGCAGACAAACATATAGCATACTGGTGCTGGTTGTTTCCTTTTGTTTACAAATAGCCTTGAATCTTTTTGTGGGGGGAGAGATTTTTTTGAACTGATTGCTTTTTAGCAGTTATACTCTTACAACATGAGTAGGATTATCTGAATGTTACAGGCTTTGTTGTTGTTGTTGTATGTTATGCTGTGAATATCTTAAGAGCTTGTGGGAGAGGAAAAAATTCTGTGATATGTCTAGAACATGAAATAATAGGATGTAATTCAATGTTAACTTATTTTTTTCTTTGCCTTGTAGAAGAGGAAGATGGTGTTTGGGAAAATGGACTTTCTTATGAATGTCGCACTCTACTTTTCAAAGCCGTTCACAACCTGTTGGAGAGGTGTTTAATGAATCGGAATTTTGTGCGCATTGGGAAATGGTTTGTGAAGCCTTATGAGAAAGATGAAAAACCTATAAACAAAAGGTAGGATGTTTTATTTTGCTTTATTAAAGAAGCTGTAGAGTTTATTTAAGCTTCATGCTAGAAGAAACATTTAATTAAGAGCACTCAATTTACGGTTTGTTTGGGATCCCGGATCCCTGATCTTTCTTGTTTTTCTGCCTTTTTGGAGTTCTTCAAAACTTCTTTATGATGAAAGGAAGTAATACTGAATTTAATAGGTCATCTATTCTGTGCTCATACTCTTATACAGATCATGGGTAAGAGAGGTATTGGAAAAGAAGCTAGAGTCTTCTAGAAAGGAAGAAAAGGGTAACTGTGAAGAGACCTGCTCTGAAATTACCAGTATAGGGACTGGGTCTAATTCTAACTGTAAATACCACTTGTTCTTTCAGAAGGTGGGATTTAGAGAGCTATTTACAGGCATCCCATGCAGTTTGGATAAATTGCATCTTACAGGAGACTCTGAGAGTTTATGTCAGCTCCTGGTCAGAAAGAAGGTTGCATCTGGGAACATCGGTGTTAGAGGAATGCATATGACTTCCACATAGAGGAGGAAGAGGGCAAGAAGCAAATTTCTGATCTAGATTGGAAGAACTTCTTCACATGGTTCTGACATAGTTTGACACGGTCTATGTTGCCTAGCAGTAAATAATGAAATGAGTAAAAACTAGGTTAGCTGGAACAAGTTTAATCTCTGTTCCCAAATCAGCTTTTAAAATCCAAAGTAATTTAAAGCTTAGNACTCTGGTTTTGGTTTTTTGTGTGTATGTTTGGGGAGACTTGTTTTTGTGTGTGTGTGTTTTTGTGTATGTGTTAAATCTTGCATGCAGGAAATTTTGAGATCAGCAGCTTTGCTTTTTGGGTGTGGAATTGGCCTTTGTTGGCATCTTCTGCAATAAATTTAAACTTGAAAGAGAATTAGAGCTGTTTTGGAGCAAAAGAAGCAGAAGCACATGTTTGTGTGTGTTTCTATTAGTTGTGAACTGCTGCTTTTAATTTATACATAAACTTATCCTTTAGTTCTGGGCATCTCTTTCTGCATCCTAGTCAGGGCAAATGTCTCTTCTCTGGGGTGTCCTTGTCCATCCATTTCTTTTGTCTGTTGGTGCTATAAATCAATAGTAAAGAGTTTACTTTTAACTGTTTAGACTGATAGCATCTTGGCACGCTCTGGGCTTTCCTCATTTGAGGAACTGGTTTTCCAAATTGCCATTTGAAACCACCATTAGTTATGTCATGGCATCTCTTACAGTAATTCTATAACGCTCTCTGTAGCAGCTGGAAAAGCTGATGAAAGCTTTTAAAATAAAATAGCAGTATTTGTTTAATTTGGAGACTTTTTAAGAAGCTCAGAAGGTCAGGGTGCTTGATGAGAAGAACTGAAGGAATTGTGTGCTTACCCACAACACATCTTATCATAAGTAGTGCAGAACTACTGGAAAAGTAGATAGAAAGATAAGACAGATCTGTGTTAAACAATTTCATTGTAGAGAACTGTTTCCTATGAGATACTTCAATGCCACTTGATATTCTGAGTAGTGAATTATATGAAATAAAGCGAGGGGAGTAGTTAAGAGAAGTGCATATTCCTGGTATATTTTGCTCTTCCCTTCTAGGAATATCTCTAATTTTGATCATCTTTACTCTGTAAATTTAGGCTGTTCAGAGGTATCCATTCAGGCCTCTGTTGCTCCCTGCAACTTCCTGCAGAGCGAAACCCAGAGGAGTGAAATAACTGCTTCATGATACCACCTCTGAAGCTAGAAAACATGTCACTTCTGTGGTTGAGGAGGAAATGTCAGGTGGAATGATTTGAGTGGATGTTGGCCTCTTGCATAAATTTGGAGGCTCTTCTAGTCGAAAGGGACATTTCTCATCAAAAGTTAAGCATGACGCTGTAGCAAAACCAGGGTACTAGCTCAACATAAAAGGACTTGCAGCCAGCCTAGAAAATGCCCATAATGTTGCACCTAGGGTGCTAATGCGTTTCTTAGTAGACAACTGTTATTAGAGCTCTGTAGGTGTGTCAGAGCTGTTTAGTTTTTTAGACCACTTTTTCGTGGTTTTTCCTTCCTTAGGTAGGTGTGGCTGGTTTAATTAAAAATAAAAAAATAAAAAATCTCCAAAGCCATTCTTCTGTCCATGGTTATGGATGCACTTAGTTTAAGAATCAGAACAGTTTTGAAGCTATGTTTTTGTCTTTTTGGCATTTTCTCTGTCTTTCTAGTAATAAGAGTAGTGATTCATAATGCTGATTTCAAAAGCATGTCGTACTTGCTTCTTGATGTGGAAAGAACAGTCTTTTTCTGAAGACTTTGTTTTTTTTTCCCTCTGTTTATGTGTATATATACACACATATATACATCTATATGCATATATATATATCTCCCCTGAAAAGTAGTGCTCCTCCTGTGTGGAGGTGGTCACAGATGAATGTGACAGGTATTGCATCTGTCATGGGGGAATGAAACACTTCTGTTCAGAAAGGTCGTAATTACTTCCCTGTATTGCTTGTGGTGATTAAATGTATGTCTCATTCTTACGGAAGAAAAAAGTTACCTTGTGACGATGTTTTTAAATTTTTACTCCTCCTTTCCATCTTAGAAAATATTAAATAGTGGCAGAAGTATAGGAGGAAGCGCCCAAGAATGGGAAGGATTTCCCCTGCTCCCTAGTGTAGGGGAATGGATGTTGCCCTGCTTCCTTTCGGACGTTGTTACTGTTACCTTTAGTGGCATCTCGTGGGCTGTGGTTATGAACACTTTGTTTTCCTTGCGACTGCTCTTTGCAATAACATTCAGAAACCCTGAGTCCAGAATTCACGTGCCTGTATGAAGATGTTTATTATGCTGGGTATGAAACCTGCTACCAGCCTACTTCAGATCATGGTTTAGACTACCCTGTACTTTTGGACTTGGCTAGTTACTATGTAGATTGATTTTTCTGTGTATTATAATACAGACTTAGATAAGGTTGGTTGTTCTAGCTGGCGATTTAAGATTCAAAGACTTTGATTAGAGACTGAGTGGGCAGTGCTCTTGACTACTCAGGTAACTTGTTAACCTGCTTTCTGGAGCTGGAGCTGTATTTCTTTCATTTGCAGTTGTTCCCATCTGCATTTCTGAGTTCTGTTTGAAATCATGTGGTTCCAGCATATGTGAGACTTTATCTGGTGTCCCAACTGTAAAAGCCAGTGTTGCGTTTTCCTCGTGCATGTGGCAGCGCAACAGGGAGCGAAAGCAGTCCGTGTGCTGCTCCGCTGTGCGGTGTGCTCGCCTCACGCCTGCTGCGGCAGAGCAGGAGGCCCGGGAGGCGTCAGGGTGTGATTTCTAATAGTGTTCGGCCGTGATGACAGGTCCTCAGGCAGCCGTGGCTTCCTGTCTGGTGCGCTCTTATTTTTCTCCAAAACCCACAACCTCCACTTCATCATTGTTGCATCGTTTTTTTTTGTTTTTTTGTTTTTTAATTTTTAAGAGGACAGTCCTTAATGCTTATAAACTGATGCCACTGTCATGTGTGAATAAGTGACCAAGGAAGTAAGAATCAGATGCTTTCAGGTGTTCACTGTTTAATGATGTTTATGATGTGACTACTAAAACAAATGTATTAAACTAACCTTAAATTATTGTTAAATCTTTTTTTTTAACTGAAAAATAAAAATAATAATAAAAAATAAGACACCAAAACCCCTCAAATGTTTGCATTGTGCAGTCACATGCTACATGTTGACAAGGCTGCAAGGTAATAACCATGACCTGCTCTTCCCTCCCTCCCCCTGTTTCCCCCAGTCTAAAACCAGCACTGGGAGAAGCCAGCCAGACGTGCGTTTGGTGAAATTTGATCTGCTAGAGCAAGTCACGATTACCATGCCTGAGGAAACTGTCTGAGGTTTTTGAGTGTGCTAGTTCCACTTCTGTTTATAGAGAGGATAGGAATGGAGTAGCTAACTGCAAGAAGCGTGTGTGGTGATGATTTTTTTTTTTTTTTTTTTTTTTTTTTTTTTTTTGTTTGTGCTTGGTGGTTTTTTTTTTTGGTGTGTGCATGGTGTGTTTTTCTTTGCTCTTAATTTGTAAGTAGGTGATTTCCAAAGTTTCAGGATGGGGGTCAGCAGGGACAACAGTAGAATAAAAGTCTAAAGAGAAGGTTTTGTTAATGGCCTTAGTTGTAACCAAGCAGGGAAAAAATGATTGCCACAGTATTTGTCACATTTTTTTTTAATCGCTTAAAGCAAGGTAGATTACAGAAGCTCAATAATGTGGTTTAAATGGCCGCATATTAAATTACAAAGTTTGGCAAATAGGCATGTCTTTTTTTTCTCCTTTTGAACCTGTTGTGTTGTTGCTGTCACATTCAGAAACAGTTGCGTATGCTTTATTCAAAAATCCACACTTTGAATGTATGAGACAGAGATTGTGATCTGCTGCATCCAGCTGCCTGTCTCCCTTTTCTGGTTAGACCGCTCAGATAACAGCCTTCGGATGAGGCTTTTCCTCCTGCCAGCTGGCTGATAAAATAGTTGTGAATGCCTAGTATAGACATGGTTAGGAAACCTGTCAGATGAAACACTATTTTAGATAAAATTCCTTAATGAAGATTAAATCTGATACTCCTAATGAAAATAAAAGTATGAAGTGCTTATGTGGAGCACATCTCCTGAAGTTTTTTTAGGTAATAAGTACAACTTGCTAAATTTTAACACAGTTGAAATGCTGGTAAGCAAATAATTGAGCAATACTGATCTAGTGGGTGATCTGATAGACAACTGGAAGCCCAGAATGTGAAAAACTGCTGCATTACTTCTATGGTTGCTTTTTTTTTTTCCTTCTCCTTTTAAATAGGAAATAATGAGCTGCTCTTGGTGGCTACATGTTTACTTTAAAAACATGTTCACTTAAACAAAAATAAAATAATAATGAAAAACAACCAAAACCAAACAAAACAAGAAACCACCACTTGGAAAATCATAAGTGATAAGCTTATCATAGCTTACAGAATAAAACTTGCTGCACAAGTTTCACAGGTAATGCTTTTTAACCTTAGCCTAGGTACAGGATTATATAATGCAAGTATATGACTTCAAGGGAAATGACTGTTGAAAAATATTTCGTGTGTGTGTCTGTGTATTTTATATATATAAATATTTTTTCTCTACCTCCTCTTATCAAGAAGAAGAGGTAAAACAAGCCACAATGGATGTCTTTCGTGAGTGTGGTGGCAATTCTGCAGCCTCGAATGGCCATGTCTGGGGCTGGGGGGTGAGCAATTTTTTCTTGATAGGGACATAGTAATTAGTGCCTACTTCAGAAATGTTTATGTTAACAATGTAACAGCAGTTACTCTGAAAGAGATTGTCTTAAGGGCAGTGAAGACCAAACAGACAACAGCCAAAGGGAATATTATGTTTTGGGTCTTAAGCCCATGTTCCTGCCTCATCCCCCGATTTGGCTATTTTTTTCCTATTTCGCAGGGGATCCTCTTTCAATAGGAAGGAGTTTTTGTTGCTTCCTCTAGCAGGATCCTCTGAATTATTGTTTATTTTTTATTATTATTATTTTAAGAAACAGAATGAGGAGATTTCTGGATGCTAAAGCTCAAAACTTCTTCATGCTTGAGAGTTAACTGAATAAGTACAACATGTAGTCATGGGTTTTGCCTTTATTTCTATATATTTAGTTTGAAACCTTAATAGCTGAAATTTAGTGGCTCTTCCTTGATACTGTTGGAGTATTTTCTGTAATCTATTAAGTCTGCTTAACTCCTTTGGCTGTGTAAATTTCCTCCTATGTTAGTCTTTAAATCAAACAATGTCAACATTTTTTATTTTTTTTACAACAGCCCTAATGAGGCTGTTCTGGCATCATGTACCGGTAGGAGAGCAGGTGATGTTTTTCCTTTTACTGTAGACAGCTGGAATTGAGAGCTGCTGTAAGTAGGACAGTGCAGGATAAACAGCAGGAGCTGAGAGCATTGATCACATGATTGTCTCTTTGGAATATTGGGTTGCTACAGAGACTACAAGCAGACAAATTTAGCACTTTACATCCACAAAGCAGTTTTCTCTTATTTAGCTTAAGTTACAGTGGTAGTTGGTTCATCAGGAAAAACTGAAAGTGTTATGGCTCTTGGTTTTTAACTCTCAACAATGAATCTATACTGTTTGCTCACTGAGCAATAAGGTAATACAAAAAAAAACCATACAGATATGTCAGATTTTATCAAAAGAAAATTTTGTAATACATTTCAATTTTCAACTTTGAAAAGATCTGGCTTAACAAGATATGTATAAATGTTTCAGGATGGGACAGAGCCATACATTGAAAGCTGTTGCTTTGAAATAGAGTAATGTCTAGCTATTATCTGTTTTCAAAATATATTTTGGATTCTTATTCTTTATAGCACATGTATATTTCCTTGTGGAAGCACAAGTTCAGATAATTGAGATTTGCATCCTGAATAATGAAAGGATGCTAAAATATCAAATGACAGCTTTGTTAGTCTCATTTAAGTTCCAAAATACAGGAACACAAGCCAATTCTTTTTGTAATGTTACTTTTAATTGTTGTATCTGCAGAAACATGCAGGATTTTTTGTGTGTGTATAGATATATCTAAAGTTCTAGTTGCATTCTGAAAGAATCAGCTTTGCTTCTATGGTTTTAGTAGTATGCAAAAATAAAAATCTTCTTTGTTTCAACCTTGTTTTTATTGCAGTGAAGCTAAGCTCAATAATGACATTGACTAAATGTGGAAGTCTTTAAGGTGAATATGACTTATTCTGGAAAACCTACTACATTTGTATTTGTTTTAGTGCACTTGGTTGTGGTATAAACAAATATTTTTTTAAACTTGTGGTTCTAGCTAACATCAAAACATCCTTAGCTATGTGAAAAATATTTTGTAGAGCCTTTGACAGTAGTCATTAATGATGTGCTTTGAACTGGAAGTTTTCCTACTTTGCTATTAGCTATGTTTTTTGCTTTGTGTTACCATCAAAATCAGCTTTCTGCTATATTTACCTTCATGACCATAGGGAGTTACTCCAGAGATGCTTAGAAAAATGTCTGCTGCTCCATCTTTTTGTCAGTGGTTAGAGAAGCATCTGTATTTTGAGATACTATTACTTCATGTTAAGATACAGAATATGTAACTTGCTAGGAAAATGTAGATATGCGTTTGTTTGGATTTCTTTGAGCTTTCACATTAAGGATATTAGTGCCATTGTGTCTGCTTGAAGTGCAGACCCTGTGATAGGGGCTGATACAAACCCTGATGTTATGGGGAAACTTGTAGCCAACGGCAAGAAAGGCATGTTTGTGAATTGATTAATGATGATGCAAACTGTTATCATAGAAAGTAGTGCTGCAATATGAGTGTGTATGTTAGCATGTTCTTCTGAGAGAACTTGGAGCTAATATCTCTTAACCTCTGTTTCCCTCATCCCCCTGCACTAAAAA
>VXAA01004978.1:184412-213156 GCA_013399115.1 Anseranas semipalmata | reverse complement strand
GTATTTTGGAGTAGCTTTATAAACATCATTGTGTATCTTAGTCATTGATGAGCAAGGTAATGTTTTCAGCCTTTTCACAGTCCCAGGAAGTTTCTTTGTACTTGAGTTTCCTGTAGGCTGTGTGCCTTCTGAACCGTGTGAGTAGTGATTGTAGAATACTGCTTTAAGTCAAAGCAGGTAAGGCTCACTAGTAGTTTCCTATGGNGAGAGTGTATTTGAAAACATAGTCATAAAAGAGGTGTTACAATTTAAATAGCAAAAAAGGTTGTTGTTTTTTGTTTTTTTTTTTGTTTTTTTTTTTTTTTTCAAATGAAGGTGGTAGAAGACCTTGGGGGCTGGGAGGGAAATGCGACGCACAGGACAGGGTAGACCAAAACACAACAAAAAATAAGGANTTTTTTTTTTAATTCATGTCTGTTGTAGTAAAACACTAGTTTTGGGAAAAAATAACTTGGATGTTTTTGTAAGTGGGTAAAATAAGGACTGCTTTTGTACCTGATGCTGTTGTCCAGTACTCTNAAAACAAACAAAAAAAACATTAATTCAGTAACAGCTTTGCTCAAGTTTTCCTGATGTATGAGCAATGTTATTTTCTCTTTCAGGCCTGTAGTTCCTGGGCAAATAAAGAATAGACAGCCCAGTTAAAACAAATGTATTGNTTTCTTCCCCTCCATTTGAGGGAGCTGTTATAATAATCTGCTACTATGTGTAAATTTTCTATCTGTTTTTAGTGCCTAACACTGAGTTAAGAAGATACTTTTTTTTTTTTCTCCCAGGATGTTCAGCCAGTGTTGTTTGAATTGGACTAATAGTGGTTGTGAGTGTAGTACCTCATTGCCTAAAACTATCTCCTCTGGTGCTGCTTTTCAGTTGATGCTCAGTCTGCCCAGAAATGGGTGAAGTTTTCTTCAGTTTCTGATGGATTTATCTCTGACAGTACTAGCCATCATGGTGGCAAAATACCTAGAAAACTGGCCAATCAGGTGGTGGACAGAGTTTGGCAAGAATGCAATATGAACAGAGCACAGAACAAGTATGTACTCACTCGTGAAACTGAAAGAAATACTGTATTTTGTGTGTGTTGTAGAAAATAACTCTGGTAAAGATGCTATGACTGCTAGTAGAAGGTGTTTTACTCTTAGTTATAACACATTTTAAAGAAGTTAACTTGGTTCCTAACTAGTAGGTTGTTTATTTCTGAGTTTAATATGTTAGCAAAAAGTTATTTACAATTTTTTTGAATCTTGTCTCACAAAACTGCTCTTGAGGCTTGACAGAAGATAAGAAAAGAACATGTGTTGATCCCAAATAACTCTCCCAATACTGAATCACAGGCGGAAATACTCTGCT
Source organism: Anseranas semipalmata (assembly GCA_013399115.1). NCBI lineage: Eukaryota > Metazoa > Chordata > Aves > Anseriformes > Anseranatidae > Anseranas > Anseranas semipalmata. Next base: position 211,806 of record VXAA01004978.1, on the reverse strand, counting down.
ACATCGAATGGCTTGTGCGATGAAGAGACAGCTGACAAGGTAGCATCCTGGGATTTTGTTGAAGCCACGCAGAGGACAAATTGCAATTGTTCAAGGTACGGTACTTGGCAGACCCACAGTCCGACAGTGTACATTGAGATTCAAGTGCTCAGGAGAGGGCACTTGATGACTTCTTTGTGAGTAATTAAGCAACAGCTGCTTGTAAGAAAGTGGTTAAAACAAACTAACTCATATTTCATATCCTACGTGCCATTTTAGGTCTTGAAACTCTGCCCAATAAGATAATGCAGAGTTTTTATTCATGTGAATCATCTAAGTGGACCTACTGGCAGTTCAGTGACAATTTCTGAGTCTTGGTCTGGTAGAAACTACCTCATGGGCAGCTTTCTTGGGCTGTGATGGAAAGGGAATGCCTACTTACTAAGAACCTATTCTAGAGAGCTGTGGCATTAGTCTTGGAGGAAAAAAGCTGTTAGTCAACAACAAGATCGTTGTTGCATGGAATAGCATTGTCTTGGTGAACATGAAGGGAAAAATATTCATTTACTTTTTGGGAAATATGGCATTCCGTGGGTGGATGCAGTAGTTTCTCCTTATAAACAAGCTTGTCACTAAAACATGTAGAAAGTCTGGATTTAACTTCTATTTTTAATGACTTTTGTTCTGCAGCTTTGCAGTGACACGGACTGTTAATGCAGTTGTTTAAAATAAAAGGAAACATTAATTTAAGCAATGTTTCATTTTTTGTACTTATTGTAGAGCAGTTAGGTGAATGAAATGTTGCAAAGGTTTAAACACTTCTCTGATTTAAATTGTTACACTGATTACCTTGCAATTTGAATATTAGAATATTCAAAAATTAATGTCTGGAGGGTATAGCATGTTGACAGAAATACATTTTTCTCCTTCATTGAAATGTTTAAGTTCTCTAGAAATACTGGTGGCCTGAGAAGAGCTGGGAGAAGGTGGGGGATTGAATTTCTGTTAAAAGAATTTAGGTATGATAGCACGAGCTAAAACTGTCAATTAACTGTATGAGGTATGTATTAGAAATATGCAATTGCCTAAAGAAAAATTGTGAAGACTAAAATAAATACACTAAAACCCTTATTGTTCTCTATACTTCTAAGCAGTGAAAAGTGCGTTTATGTTTATGAGAGTATAAAGTAAAAATAGATTTTGATACCTCTTACATTAAAACCAGGATTATGCAGGTGTAAAAGGTAAGCTGTGTACTTTCTAACTTTCCTAATAAAAAAGTGGCAGAGAATACCCAGTCACTAAGGATGTACATGTAGTTCATTAGCTTAATCCTAAATGTTTCATTCTAGGCTTCATTATTTTGTGTCTCTCATTCCATTAGATGATCTAGAAAGCTGGCATCTTGAACTCCAAGCTAAAAAGGTTAAGCTCAAGTGCATTTATACCTGTGGGGGGGACCACCAAAAACTAACTATATTAATGCAGTTGAGACATTACCTGCAAATTTAGCAAGAAAGACTCAAATAGCTACAAAAGGTATTTTATAGCTATAGAATATTTCAAAGCTTTTGTAGAACTGACAGCTTGACTTCTAAATTCTTGATGTTAATTTCCTACTCTGTAACACAGACTTGCACAGCACTATCAGTTAGTCTTGATGCTTGAATCCAAGTCATTTGCTAATTCTTCTGTTGTTCAACTGATTCAGCAGTGTTGGTAGAAGTTAAAAGCAACAGCTTGCTCACATGACTATCTATTTCTGTTAACTGAAGACAGTATTTTATAACTGCCTTTGAGGTTTATGTGCATTTTGGGCTCATAGGACAGCTTTTTCCAATTTTTTAAATGGTATTTTAAAATACTGCAATGTTACTCCAGTTATTCAAGTTAAGTTATAATCAGAAGGAGGCAGCTTCACTTCAGAATGGTATCAGACTTCTATAATCACCTGTTTAATGACTTAGAAGCCGATTCTTATCTAGTGAAAAAGCTATGATAGACATATTTGAAAGATTAATGTGAAGTATTTTCCCCTATGTTAATCTGCAGGCACAAAAATCTCAAACCAAGAAATTCAGGTCAACAGGGGCAGGCACCACCTGTGGGCCAGCAACAGCAAGCAGCTCCAAAGCACAAGACAAACGAGAAGCAAGACAAAGGGGATAAGCCACAAAAACGCCCTTTGACTCCTTTTCATCATCGTGTATCTATCAGTGATGATGTTGCCATGGAGGCAGATTCAGCAAGTCAGAGGCTTGTGATGACTGCACCAGACAGTCAAGTGAGATTTTCAAATATCCGAACTAATGATGTAGCAAAGACTCCTCAGATGCATAATGCTGAAATGGCAAATTCACCTCAACCACCGCCACTTAGTCCTCACCCGTGTGATGTAGTCGATGAAGGGGTAACTAAAGCTCCTTCTACTCCTCAGAGTCAACATTTCTACCAGATGCCAACACCAGATCCCTTGGTTCCCACAAAAACAATGGAAGACAGACTCGATGGCTTGTCTCAGCCTTTTCCAGCTCAGTTTCCTGAAGTTATAGAGCCTACAATGTATGTTGGTACTGCAGTGAATTTGGAGGAAGATGAAGCTGATACTACTTGGAAGTATTATAAAGTTCCAAAGAAAAAAGATGTGGAATTCTTACCACCTCAGCTTCCAAATGATAAGTTGAGAGATGATCCAGTAATACCTGCTGAACAGGAAAACATAACATCAGTTACAGAGTAAGTAATACTTAATGCTACAGTAATAATGTGAGAAAGTGAGGAAACTGAAAGGCCAAAGGCAGTAGTTTCTCCTTGTGAACAAGCTTGTCACTAAAGCTTAATGTTGCTCTCATCAGCTCGAGCAATGTTGCTGAGTGTGTGAGCCTAACTTTATCTGTGCTGTGCATACATAGGAAGATAATACTTCTAAAATGCAAGCATGAAGCACAGTCAAATATGTAGTAAGCTTTTCCTCGTTAGAACTCTGAATTAGCAGATGGTAATGAATATTATTTTTCTACTGTAAAATTATTCTGTAGCCATACTGTGCATATTTGGTACTCGTGGTCCCAAACAACAACAAAAAAATATATTTCTCATTTTAATACTTCTTTTTTTTTTTTTAAGACTTACCATGTTAAAGTGGTCCTTTACCCTATTAAAGATGAAATTCCTTCTACCTCAGTTCTGCTCTTGTTTTTATTCAAAAGAGCTTTTAAATTTTGAAAGCNCAAGTGGCCAAAACAATATGTGATTGGCAATATTTAAAGGTTTTTTTTTTTTTTTTTTTTTTTTTTTTTTAAATGACTGATGAGAACAGTGAAGAAGCTAATCACTTTTCCTGGAAGACATCGAAGTTAATGTGGGCCACAACTACTTTCTAATACCAGAAATTTCTCTTGGGGAATACGTAACATATAAACTGGCATTCTTGCACATGGTGCATTCTCTCTGTGATTTGGGTTTGCTGTTCAACAGGCTTAAGGACTTGAGGTTATTGTTCAAAGAAAACAAGTGACTAGTGTGTCTACTCTAACTGGTCTTGGACCTCAGATCATATAGGAAACCCTCATTCATCAAATGAAGCTTCTCTAAATTGAGAGAGTCAGACTAGTTCCTCATTAGAACCACGGCCTTTAAGCTACAGGAAATGCATTTGAGATCTTGGAATTTGTATTTTTGCTCAGGCTGATACGATCATCATGAAATAAAGCATGTGTAAATGAACTATTTTAATTTTTTTTTGTTGTTGAATAAATTGAATTTATTTCTGAAAGCTAGGGTTATCTAACACCAGGTTTTAAAATATTCTACTCTGCTATTTTTTCAATCAAGATAAATAAATCAATCACTTTATTGTCTGTTTTGATAAATTGTGAAGCTTAGAGGCAACAGAGGAAAATAGCAGTAGGGTGTTCAGTGTTAAAACTTGCATTGATTGAGTCAAAGCAGGGGTAGCTGTTTGAATTCTGTTTTACTGTAGAATGAATCAATATGGCTTTTCTCTCCCAGTTAAGGCAAAAACAACCCCAAAAACAACCACCACTAACAAAAATTAAAAACAAACAAAAACCTACCAAAAAAAAAAAACCAAAACAACTCCAACAAAATAAAACAAACCCAAACCACTTGGCTCTCTGGGCTGTCTCATTTGCAGTTGTACTGCTTAAGAAATTCTTCCTGGTATCCATCTTTTATTTTACCTCAATTCCTTGTGAGGACATCTGGCTTGGTGTAGGAATGCTGCAGGAGAAGGGTGGTAATGGGAGGCAACAGGTGCTGCTGACAGGGCTGTTAATAGCAGTGTAAACTTAACATGATTGAGACTTTGCAGAGGTGACAAACTTTGTTTTAGAGTTGTGATCCATGGACAAAAAAAAAAAAAAAACATTGCTAATGCACCAAGAGTTGCCTCTGTCAACCCAGTTGCTGTTGATTATTTTTGATCCAGATTTTTTTTGTTTAGGTGAAAGGAGACTCTCAATGTGACCAGTCTCAAATTATAGAGTTGCCCCCCCCACATAGTGTGCTTAGTTTGTGGTAGAAGAGTTGAAGCAGCTACTCACAAGACTGAAAATTTATGTGGATTTTCTGTTTCTCTGTTGGCAGTGGAAAGCCACTGATAGCAATTGCATTGAATTTGCTGCATAGGAAAGCTGTGAGAAGAAATGAATATACTGGAGCTGTTGGTCTGTTCTCATTCGCATGTTCTTGGCCTTATCTTTCGTGTTAACTGTTGTTTAAGAGATTGCATTAGCTAATGACTCTCAGCTTTTTCAAGATGTGCATTTATAGGATTTTAGCATTTTTTTTTTTTCCCCCTTGAATTAATTTCAGCCAGCCAAAGATACGCTCTACTTCAGAATTTTCTTTTTTCTATTCAAGAAATGATCTTTCCTTATATGGGCTGTAGTTGGATTTAATGATTTACTGAGTGTGTGTGTGTGCGTATGTATATTATATATTTTCTCCCAGAGCATCTTGCTATTAGTTTCTCTTCTTCTTTGCTGGTCAAAAAATACTGGAAACTGCTGCTCGCTCTTGCTGTGTATTTTTCCTGGTGTTTAATTTCTTGTTCCTAGAAAGTTGTTTTCCATCTCTTCCCTCCACCCCCATGTTAACTTTTATGGGATTTAGAAAAGAGGAAATCTTCAACTCTTATCGAACGCTACTCGATGTGTAAATGCCAATAGTTCTTGACATAAAGCCACGCTCATTGCACTGATGTCTGGGGATGGTGGCGGCGGCGGCATTAATGCCTAATGGAAGATTTTATTGAGGGTGCTACCATGACCGGCATAGATGGATTTGACGCTGTTGTCGGCTATGAGATGTTTCTTTGGAAAGCTTATTTCTAGGAAGGCTTGACAAAGTAAAACCGCCTATGTGTCCTCTTGCATACTGCTTGTGTTGGCAGGGATGTACAAGGCGGCAAGGAGAACTCTTCAGGAATCACTGTGCACTTTGTATGCAGAAGTTCAAGGCTGAAGTCTTTGAACTGTTCTGTATCGTGCTTTTCTTGCTTTCTGGTCTCTCAGAGGAGAAACGTAAGCCTTGTTTTAAACTCCAGGTAGTGTCTGGATCTAGGCTGTCAAAACCAAGCCCTACTAATCGTGAGGCAGATCAGTTTCTTATGGGATAGCATTTCCTTTTGGACAGTGGCTTGAGAAGGGGAAGAATAAATGTGTTGGAACCTGTGTTTAGACTCGAAGTATCTCTCTCTAATCTTCATCCTTACGAAATGCCTTTTTTTTTTTTTTTTTTTTTTAATGTGAACTCCTCTGTGAATGCTTCTCACTGGTGGTTCTGCTCCTGTTTGGGAGGAGGAGGAGGGTCTCAGCAAGAGGAAGTTGTGCAGCTACAATAGTAGCCTGACGCTGCTGCAATGGTTGTCTCGTTTCAAGGAATACCTTCCTCACGTGGTACCTCTTATACACTGTGATATATAAAATTGTGTGGCGGCAGAAGACAGAGGGACCTATGTATAGCTAATATTTATAACATAACTTTCTATTTACCGATATTTCTTTTTGCTGGTGCAATATTACACCTGTGAAAGCAATAAATGTTAGAAAAACCTGATTTCTGTGTACTTTCAACTCCGTTTTTGGCTCCAAATGTAATGAAAAGAAAAATGTTGACAATGGCAAATGTACGTTTGTTTATCCTAATTAGTAAATTAGATATTGGTGTGTTATGACCTTCATCTGGTATTTATAGAAGTGATTTAAACGACTACTAACTGTAGTGGCATTTGTGTAGTTATTGCTTGGGCTTTTTGGATAGCCAGACTTAGCGTACAACAGTGTGTTGGTCTGCATCGTTTGTTGTGTTAGACACAGCCAGGTATTCGAAGGGTTGCCATACTGCCTTTCTGTGCTAAATTTGATGTTCAGGAATTAGATTCTTAAAATGTGGAAAATTCAGGTTTCATCACTGCTTTCTGATCATTTGTTTGAATATGGATGGCAAATGGCAATACGTAATTTTTTAACCTGGTGAGTTTCTTTTAGTGGCTGTAGATTTTTTTAATACATTTGTACTTTATAGTAAATGTCAGCTGTGGCCTGGGATAAATTACTAATCTTTATCTGAGTTGACAATACTTGAGGAGAGATGGTCAGAATGAGTCACAGTGCTGTATCTGACGTGTGTAAGGAGGCTGTATTATATGACTAATGATTTCATCTCCTTCCCAAAAAGTTTTCTGAAGCTGGGGTGGAAGGGAAGAAAGGGGGAGGGAAAGATGAAATTGCTTTTGTGCAGGGTTGTGGGATAGCAAAAGTATTTCCACGTAAGTGATAAATAATTTGTGATTTTTATTTTCCTTCTATGCAGATTAATGGTGCAATGTAGGAAGCCGTTAAAGGTTTCGGATGAACTGGTGCAACAGTATCAGAGTAAAAACCAATACCTAGCAGCAGTAGTGTCAGAAGCTGACCAGGAACCTGAAATTGATCCTTATGCCTTTGTTGATGGCGATGTGGAATTCTTATTTCCTGACAGTAAAAAAGATAGGCAGAACATCGAGAGGGAAGCTGGGAAGAAACACAAGGTGAGTAAAGGAGTGAGGATACAAATCAGTGATGAGATTGAAACAAATTGCTTTAGTCACTAAATATAATTATAAATCCTTCTCTATATATTCAGAAGTATATCTACAAGAATTTATTCAAGCAGAAATAATGAAAGTATGCAGTGTTCATGCAGTAACTACACACCTAATTTTTTTGGCACACTGGTGGTGCTGTTGCACTAGGGTTCGTGGCTTGTACTTGGAGAACGCTGCTGGCTCAGAACAAAAATCCATCTGGCTCGGGAGCCTTTCTCTAGAAATGGGTGATAGCAGATGCTTGGGGAAGACAGTAAGAACGAGGCAAATGCTTTGTTCACGTGTGGAAAGGTTGAGGGTAGGGGAGGTGAGCTCTGACTAGTTGCCTGGACAGGGAATTGCACTTTTTTTCTTGTACTTTAACCAGTGCCAACTATGTGAGGCTGTATTTAAAATAGAAGTACCACCCCCTCCCTCCCATGCCCACCTCCCTTTCCACTCACCCCCCAGAAAGGGAGGAAAAAAAAAAAAAAAGGGAGAAAATGGGAGAAAATGTAACTGCACTGGGAGCTTGCATATGAAATAAATTGGCTTATTAGAACTACTTATATATGTATACACTCCTGTATTGAGAGTTTCATTACCAATTACCAGTATAGTTAATGTATAGCATTTGATACTAAGTGTTTTTTCAATAGGGTGTTGTAGCAAGAATCCACAGCTTGCTTTTTAAATTTAAAGTGTTTATCCCCAACACAAAACCTAAGATTTACATTCTTATCTGTGCTCTTCCTCAGTGTGTTGCTAGCAAGTTGTCTGTATTCCAATCTTCCTTCTCCCTGAGCACATAGCACTAACCAGACCCCCAGGCTCTACCCTGCAGTAGGCTAAGGAGAACCTGATCCTTTCGATACGTACAAGAATTCCCATAGGGAGATAGTGTCCTTCCTGTGGATTGATTTAAGTGAACTTTTCTACTTTTTTTTTTTTTTTAACAGGCTGAGGATGGTGCATCCAGTGTTACAGTCTTATCCCATGAAGGAGAGGATGCTATGTCTCTGTTTAGTCCTTCTGTCAAGCAAGGTAGAGAGACTTGTTCTTAATTGTCGTGTATTAATGAGCTCTTGAACAGTCAATGGACTCTGATAGGCTACTAAGTTTTTACTTTGATTTTTATTTCCCTGTATCTTCAGAATTCAGAATCTGCTTGGAAATGTGTTTTTTGTTGAACCTTGCAAATAAAAGATAGCTATAAAATCCAAATGTAGTAAAATTGAAGGGACCTCACATATGTGTAAGATACCTGAGTNATAGTTCTTGGAATGGGGCTTTTTTTTTTTTTTAAATACATATCTCCGGAGTTTCTGTAATCTGTTTTTCTTTATAGATGCCCAACGTATTGCTGCTCATGCTCGCACTGCATCAACTAGCCTGTTTCATGAAACAGACTTGGTGGTCTCTTACACTGACCTTGACAATCTCTTCAATTCTGATGAGGATGAACTAACAGTAAGTGATGTGCAAAAGTAACGGCAGCTGCTAGACGAAGAACTGAAAGGAACACATATGTGTTCTTGGTGTTTTTTTGGTGTTTTTAGGAGAGGCTGCAACACTTACAAGCAACTATAGTGACTCCTCTATAGCAGACATACTGTTCTATTTGGCTCATACAATCATTTTTGATACAAGTTTTTGATCTTGTATATCCTTACTGTACAGGCAGTATATGCTTGTTGAATGTACCTCTAGTTATAATTTCACAGATTTGGCAGCGATACTGATGCTCTTTTCCTATCATCTAGGTTCTGCTTAACTAGTCAATGAAGGTAATACTGAAACCAAACAAAAACATGAAAGAAAAGAGGCGTTTAAACACGTGGACATTCTGCCAAATAAGCTGTTTCATTGCAGTAGTTATTATCTTGGAACAGTTTCTCTTGCGGTCTCCAATGGCTCTGAATTCATTATCTTTCCAGTTTCTGTTTCAATACTGTTGGTAATCAGTTGTCTTTTTTGAACCGGACTTTGTTCCATGCATAAACCTAAATCCCATTACTCAGACAAAGTACCCATCAACTTTAATGGGAGCGGTAGCTGAGTAAAGGTGTGAAGAATCTTAATGGCCATCAAAGGTTGTCATTATATAAAGCATAAAGCAAGCATATTTGCTCTTAAACATGAAGATTCTTATTTCCTATAGATTTTAGTACTGCCTAAATGTTGTAAAATATCCCTTCTTTTAATTTCAACAGCTTTTCTTCCCTGTACCTCTTGTTCCAGGAATTGTGTTTATTTTTTTTTTTTCTACTTCCATTCATGTGGTAACATCAGTAATGTTAGCATGGCTTTGGGAGCGTGTATGTTTTTTTCTGAGAGATTGTGAGCAGCCCTATTTAGCTTTTTTTATTGTTGTTGTTATTTTATGTCTGCTAACAAGCTGAGAGTTACTTTATAGCTGGTCTTTCATTTTAATAGCATCGTAATTTGATGGGAGAGCATTCTCAGTTACAAATATTAAAAGAAGACAAGTGTATTCCCAATTACTAGCATCAGACTTCTGATTTGTTTTAATATTTCTAAATATTATACAGTCTCAGCTTTGTATGTCCACTGTACATGAAATTTCCTGTTAGCAGGAGAAAGGAACATGTGTTCATGCCTGAAATGATTTTAATACAGTACTACTTCTTTCTTAGCCTGGATCTAAAAGAACGGTGAATGGTGCTGATGACAAATCCAACTGCAAAGAGGCAAAAGCAGGAAATTTAGACCCACTGTCATGCATAAGTAAGCTTTATTTTCTTCTCTAAATAGAATACTAGCTTTAAACATTGAAACGTGCTTCCTTTGCCCTACTGAAGTCTTAAGACAAAGGAAATAATTCAAAATGTTGTCATACTCTAAAGCCTACTTCTAATCTGAAATTAGGCACTGCAGATCTCCATAAAATGTATCCTACTCCACCTTCATTGGAACAACATATTATGGGATTTTCTCCAATGAACATGAATAATAAGGAATATGGCAGTATGGACACTACACTTGGAGGAACAGTACTTGAAGGGAATAGCTCTAGTGTGGGAGCTCAGTTCAGAATTGAAGTAGATGAGGGTTTCTGCAGCCCCAAACCTGCTGAAATAAAGGTAGGTAGTGCTGATAGTCCTGATATGTTTCTATTGATTATTGTTCAGTCTATTACTTAATTTCCCAAAGTTACTATTCAGGATTAAGTACAATTTGTAACTTGTCTGTCCCCTGTATAATACTGAGTTTGGTAACACACATCTAGTAAGTAATACGTACTGTTTTACTGCTTCAAGAAAGAGTAAGAGATAATCAGCCATTAGTAGATTGAAGTAACGTATTTCAGTAATTGTAGTTCATGATGTTGTTTTGTATTGGCATATCTCTTGATGGGTGTGAATGATGTATGTATAAATCTTAACTCTCACTTTATAGCTTTATCTGGATTAAATATTAAAGAACTTTTATTTGGTCACATTTTTTAAGCAGCCTTTTAATTGCTGAAATGATCCCATTCACGTGCTGATGCTTTACTATGTAAAATTTCTAGGATTATTCTTATGTTTATAAACCTGAGAACTGCCAAGCCTTAGTGGGATGTTCCATGTTTGCACCACTGAAGACACTTCCCAGCCAGTGTCTCCCTCCCATCAAACTGCCAGAAGAATGCATTTATCGCCAGAGTTGGACTGTGGGAAAGTTGGATTTACTTCCTCCAGGACCTGCCATGCCATTCATCAAAGATGGGTATGACTTATGCCACAAATGTTTAAGCTTTGTAAGGTTTTGCGTTATTTACACAATAAAGTACTCCTTAATTTTATTTTTTTGTAAACCTGTAATGAGAAAAATTTATAAAGACACTGTGTTTAGACAACTGTCAGGAGTCTTTAAAAAAAATCTTTATAATTAATCCTTATTGCATGAGACTGTCTTCTCAAATAGCTTCTTAACTGTGCATACACTTTATCTGTTGTCTCATTTAAAGGTTTCTTGGGGAAGCTTAATGGTGCAAGTCCACTTTTAATAAGTAATGAAGATAGTAACAATCAAGATGAATGTAAACTTGGGACTTTGTTTTTTGCAGTGGTGGTGTAGGTACTCTAAGGGTTTAGTAGGTGGTGCTTCTGTTTCTTAAATTGTTTTCTTAAATAGCAATAATCTCATCTGTATCGGGACTAGAAAAAAATTTCCTTTGATTAGAAGCTATGCCCGCTATGACATTGCCTGGTAACAGTAGTATTGCAGTATGCATTTCTGTAATCTGCATTTGGTAGTGATGGTTTTGCTGGCAGTTGTTGAAGAAAATATTTATTCCTCCTCCTCTTCTGCATTAGTAGCTTCTATAGACAGATTAGGCAACAAGGGGGCTGTGTATTTATTGATCAAGTTGCATGAATTTTGATTTTGTTGTAAATACTGATGTTGCTTCTGTTAGGGTCATTCATAAGCAATATGTTCCCAGGTCTCATCAGCCTTACAGCTCTTTGGAGATATTCAGCTGCTTAGGAAAAAAATGTTGAACATTTCCAGGTGATACTTTGCTCATGGATCAAGCGGAATCTGCTGTTAATAGGCCCAATATACTTCCTTAGTGTTGTGTGTCAACACAACGTATAAATAAAACATGAAAGAAAAAAGGTGCCCTTTAGAATCCATACATCCATAGAATTTGTAATTTATACTGTCCACACTTGTTTCCTGGAAGCTTTGTGGAAAGGAAAAGATGAAAGGAGGAAAGGAAGGATTCTTTGAACAGCACTGTCAATGGGAATCCTGCAAAGTCATTTAGAACAAATGAAGTTCCTTAGGGAAAGAAAATCTTTCTGTAGGTTATGAAAGACTTGTTCAAAAAAGCAAATATTAATTAGGAAGGTCCTTATATAGCAATTTGAGACTTACGTGATGTATTGGTTTTGAAGTTTATTTAAAGCATTTCTTTCTTCTTGTGGCTTGTATCAGTGATGGAAGCACTATGGATCAAGAGTATGGCCCTGCATACACGCCACAAACACATACTCCGTTTGGAATGCCACCAAGCAGTGCACCGCCCAGTAACAGTGGAGCTGGAATTCTCCCTTCTCCTTCCACCCCTCGTTTCCCGACTCCTAGAACACCAAGGACTCCTCGGACACCTCGTGGAGCTGGTGGACCGGCAAGTGCACAGGGTTCAGTCAAATATGAGAACTCTGATTTATACTCACCAGCTTCCACACCATCAACATGTAGACCGCTTAATTCTGTTGAACCTGCAACTGTGCCTTCCATTCCAGAGGCACACAGTCTTTATGTGAATCTCATCCTTTCGGAGTCTGTAATGAATCTCTTCAAAGACTGTAACTTTGACAGCTGCTGCATATGTGTTTGCAATATGAACATCAAAGGTGCTGATGTTGGAGTTTACATTCCTGATCCAACACAAGAGGCCCAGTATAGGTGTACCTGTGGTTTCAGTGCTGTTATGAATAGAAAATTTGGTAACAATTCTGGACTGTTTCTTGAAGATGAATTGGATATTTTAGGACGTAATACGGAGTGTGGCAAAGAAGCAGAAAAACGCTTTGAAACTCTCAGAGCTACTTCTGTTGAACATGGCAGTGGAGGACTGAAAGAACCTGAGAAACTGCCTGATGAGTTAATACTGTTGCTGCAAGATCAATGCACCAACTTGTTCTCACCATTTGGTGCAGCAGATCAAGATCCTATTCCCAAAGTTGGTGCAGTTAGCAACCTGGTACGTGTAGAAGAAAGGGACTGTTGCAATGACTGCTACTTAGCATTGGAACATGGACGCCAGTTCATGGACAATATGTCAGGAGGAAAAGTCGATGAAGCACTTGTGAAAACTACTTGCTTGCACCACTGGTCAAAAAGAAATGGTAAATATTGAAAATGGCTTATTTGCTCCTTTTCCACCTATGAATTTCTTTATTTGTTTTTCCTTTTCGAATATTGGATGCTTAAAACGGTGTTTTCCCACCTGCATGCTTGCATAAACTTCTACTTTAACAGTGTTCAAAGTGACGATTCTTTTTACCTTCTGTGGTGGTACCATACATGAAGCAGAGTGTAGACCTTGACTACCATCAATTGTATAATTCAAACAGATTGGAAGTGTAATGTCAGACCACAGTAACTGTTCACAATGTTTTTACTAGGCATATTCTTTTAAAGCAGCTTTTGGTGACTGCATCCACAGAGGTTCTGTGGAACGAGTGTATGCAGAAAGTGTAGGTGGTTCAAATGGTGACGGTATTGTGAAAGGCTACTGTGGTAGAATTAAACGAGATGTATGATTCAGTTGGCTTCTGCCCCCTTCTTTAAGAGGGGGCGGTAGTTTAATGGTGCCTGTGGTAAACAATGCCTTATTGTGGCCTTCCCTGTATGTTGGATCTACCCTACCAGAGATTCTTGGCTTTTTCTTTCTAAGCCTTGACTAATGATATACTGTCTCATGGAACTCTCCTGCCTGTGTGTATTTGCATATTTACCTCTCCTCTCAGTAGCAATCTTTTCAAGTAGCAACTATAGCTAGGTAAACAGTAAAATATGAAACTTTGATAAGTTAGCTGCAGTTAATAGTCATTAGTGAGGCTGAAGAGGATGAACAAAGCTAGGTTTCTGTGTATTGATGGGGCTTTAAGTTTAAAAGCCTAGGCTCTAGATGAATCAATGTTTTCAGGTACCCAGGAGAAGACTCAGTATTATTGTGACCTTGATACTTAGGATAAAAAGATGTGAAGGTGCTTTAAAGGAAGGCTATGAAACTATAGCCCTAACAAATCTTGTGTCAGCTTTTTATTCTTAAACACTGTGCATTAAATGGCATAGTGGTGGGAAGCTGATGAGATGGGCTGTGAGTCTATGGGGCTTCTCTTGACTTCTGTGAAGTGAGCACGGGGTGGCAGTCTGTCTAAAATTCCTTTATACAGAGAGGAGAATTCTGCAGTATAAAACTTGTATAACTTGATGGTGTTTTTTTTGTGTGTGTGATTTAGACTAAGAAATTAAATAAAAATACTAAGATGTTAAGGCTTTCATGGGAAGATACTCTCCAGATGAAAAACGGTTCTGTTTTTTTCTTTTCTTTTTTCGGTTGAGAGGGGAAGAGGGAGAACTCTAAATCTGTGTGATTAACTTCTTCTATGTCTGCCTTTGGATGGCCTGCATGAACAGCATGTACATTTTGGAAGAAAGTGACTTGTTTAAAATCAAGGTGGCTTAGGATCTGGGTTGTTTGTGGAAGGCTTTATTTTATCCTATTGCTGTGGCAGGCCTTGACAATTTTTATCCTTTCAGTTGTGGATGTGAGCATGCAGTGTTCCCAGGACATCCTTCGTATGCTCCTCTCGCTCCAGCCAGTTCTTCAGGATGCAATTCAGAAAAAGCGAACAGTCCGATCTTGGGGTGTGCAAGGCCCTCTCACGTGGCAACAGTTTCACAAAATGGCTGGCAGAGGCTCTTACGGTAAACTGCTGTGTAGACGCTTGTCTGTTAATCTCTACTTGATCTGGCCACCAAACCTCTGTGTCTGGATGCTGTTCAGCCTATTGGTATTCTAAACAGCATTTAGACCTTTCTTTAAACTAACAAGAGGCATTAGACGGGAGAATTCTTCTCTTTAGAGAAGCAGAAAAAAATTTCTAAAAACAATAAATGAATTAAAAGTTTCTATGTATTTAAAATTGACAATTGCATTGTTTATATACACCTGACACATCCTAGTTAGGAACTGAAATTTCAAAAATGGATTTAGTGTTTAAAAATAGAGCAATTACTAAATATTAACTTTGAAATGCTTGAAAGTGTGCTTCATTGGTCAGTAGTTTTGGAATTATGTTGAAGATCTGAGATTATCCAGTGTGTTGCATCTATGATAAATACTTGAGGTAGGCAACATGTGATGATGCATGTTTAGAGCTAGAAGGTAAATTTTGTGCACTCTACTTAAGGTTTAAACTTTGACTTCATTAGCATATGTGAGATTTTCATTTGCTAACATGTAAACAAGTCACCTTTCACCAGCAGGTCTTTTGTAGCTATTCTAATATTTAGAACACCCTAATTATACATTAGGTTACATATAAATCTGTGTTCTTAAGAGTTTTTCTTTTGTGGTCATTCATGTATCTGTTCAGACTATTTACATTTCTTCCCCCTCTTTTTTGATCACTCATTCCTTAGATTCTGTGGGGAAGGCTTCCTGGACAGTGAAGATCTGTTCCTGATTGTATAGTGGTAAACGTAATAAACAACTGTGTAACTTCTTCTTGAGGCCCTGAGAGATTTCAGATGAGAATAATTAGCTGGTTTTTTTTTTCAGACCGTTGGATCATGCATGCATGCTTTTCATTTGTATTTGTTAAAAGGAGAACTATTCTATTTATAATCAGTGCTACTTCCTTTTAGATGCTGGGAATGCTAGGGTTTCTTCTTTTCATGTTTTCTAGAAGCAGGTTGTTAATTTTAAGCTTCCTGCCTAATATATTGGAAAATCTATCTTGCTTTTCCAGGAACTGATGAGTCCCCAGAACCACTGCCAATTCCAACATTTTTGTTGGGATACGATTATGATTTTCTGGTGCTGTCTCCATTTGCATTGCCATATTGGGAGAGGCTGATGTTGGAACCTTACGGATCTCAAAGAGATGTTGCTTATGTTGTGGTGTGCCCTGAGAATGAGGCTCTGCTAAATGGAGCAAAAAGCTTCTTTAGGGATCTGACTGCAATATACGAGGTACATTATTTATGGCAGTTAACAGTGAAATGGATTTTTGAAAAACTGTTTCCAATACATACTCATAACTACTTATCAGGCTTGTCTCCAATGATATAAGTGCTTGCACAGAATGCTATCTCACAAAGCTGCTAGAAAGGATTTTAGGAATGGGCACTTGGAAGATAAGGGTTGTTCATGCTGCTCATCATTCCTTCTAGTAATAGCTGTTTTGAGAGCCTGTGTCTGATAAACGCCACTCAGTGGTAAAACTGTGTATTACCACTTTAATTGTTTTAGCTACATTTAATGAATTAATTAAATGCATGCATTGCTTGGATTGCAATTAAGATTAGAGTGGATGTTCTATCAACCTGTTTTTCTTGCATTTAGGAAAACCTGAAAATCATTATACAGTATTTCATACTCATGTAGTTTTCTAGAATTAAAATGTTACTTTGGAATGTCTTAACTGTGAGTCTCTCTCTATGCTCCTTTGTTTGATATTTTACTTTAACTCCTTACCTTGCATCTTATATTTTGCCTTTGTAGTCATGCAGACTTGGTCAGCATAGACCTATCTGTAAGTTATTGCCTGATGGGATTATGAGAGTTGGACCTACTGCTTCAAAGAAACTTTCTGAGAAGTTGGTCACAGAATGGTTCTCACAGACAGCTAATGCCAACAATGAAGCATTTTCCAAACTCAAACTATATGCCCAAGTTTGCAGATATGAACTGGGTATGAATTATTTTTTTAGTGCTTCTTATTTCATGTACTCTACCACCTATTCCATTCCAGTAGAAGAAGAGAAATCACTGCATTTATTTATTGAGTCTTACTGTTTGTTACAGTTTTCTGGTTTTAAGCTTGGAAAAAAAGTAATCCAGAAAACCCATATATTTAGATATGTGCTGAAATGGCTGCTTATCATCTCGCTGTATCTTTAGGGAATGGTAGTGCCACTGCTTGATAGGGACTGCTGCTGTCTTTTTCCATTGCTGACTTGGGTTCTGAATCAGTGATTTCTAGCTCAAATTCAAATGGCTGAAAAAAATTACTTTTAAAATAGATTTCAAGGTGTTTCTGAAAGTCTTATGAGACTATTAGAAATTTAAATCTTAATACATGTATTTTAATTTGAAAGGTAAAATGCATGCTAAAGTTTTGTTCTGCTTCGTTAAAACTGTAGGCTTGCATAGATTAAGTATGCTCAAAAACACTGCAGTATGAAATGTACACTTTTTTTTTTTTTCTGGTTTTAGGTCCTTATCTTGCTTCTCAGCCTTTGGACAATTCTTTACTTTCCCAAACAAATCTGATTCCCCCCCCAAGCCAGCCAGCCTCTGCTCTGGCCCCAGTGACGGCTAACGCTGGAAATCCCAACACTCCATCGTCTGTTCCTGCAGCTCCCACCAGTAGTACTATGACAGCAACATCAAACAGTGCCATGTCTTCTGCAGCTACTACAGCTAATTCAACTTTGACTACCACTGCCACGTCATCCTCTTCTGCTAATATAGGCAGTGGGATACCACCAAACAAGCCTTCTTCATTTCCATCTTTTAGCAGCATGAACAATGCCACTTCAGCCTCCCTGCCCACTCAGGCTGCAACAGTCCAAAATGGGCAAACAGGAGGACAGCAGCAACAGCCGACACTGCAAACAGCAGGGATGTCTGCAGATACTACTTCAGCACCTGCACAGCCCCATCCAGAGGTTTCTGAAAGGTAATAGAATTGCATAGTCAAGCCTTCGTAGGTTTTAAAAACAAAACAAAAACACAAAACCCTCAGCTCAACAAATGTGAACCTATTAATGCCACTGTAGTCCCCTCAATAAAAAAAAAATGCGTTTTCTAGTCACAAAGTTTCATTTCTAGTCACCAAGTTACATGTTAGGGAGAATGCAGGTTCATTCATGGTGGAGTTTAACTTTTTGACTCATGTCTTAGCTGCAGTTGCAATTGCATCTCAGTGTCTGCAGTGGTACAAAAATAAACTTTTTTCTTCTCTAAAGAGAAAAAGTTCACCAAACTGCCTACTTCTATATTTTAAAATGAGGTGGAAGGTGAAATAGGTAACTGGCACCATCTTAAAATTCTACTTTGTTATCAAAGTCATAGTAGTAAAGACAGCTCTTACTGAGAGATTGATGTTGTAGGTGGTTTTGTTCCCCAGTTGGGCTGATAGAGCTATGTGCTGATGAACTTCTGTAATAAAGAAGGCTAAAGAAACAAAAGTGATATTGGGTTGTTGACAAGCTCACAAACAAAACTGAAATAAAAAGACCATTTCCTACACCACAGTTAACTCAAAGATCTTCCAGATTAATCCTTGATGATTCAAGCTTAGTTTTAATGTAAGTAAAAATAAATCATTATAAAGTTCGGTGTTTTGTAACTGGTTTCAAAATTTCATTTCCAGCACTATGGATCGTGATAAAGTTGGAGTCCCTACAGATGGAGATTCACATGCTATCACCTATCCACCTGCAATTGTGGTTTACATAGTTGATCCTTTTACATATGAAAAAAAGGATGAGAACAGTAGCTCATCTAGCTTGTGGACACTTGGACTTCTGCGCTGCTTTTTAGAGATGGTTCAGGTTCTTCCTCCTAACATCAAGAATATAATTTCTGTGCAGGTGAGCCAACACATGCTGAACAAAGTACCTTTTGGCTTTAGCTGTATTTTGGAGGTGATAATGCCCTCAAGGTTAAAGTTTCATTTGCTTTGTAAACATTGCTTACAGTTCTGCAGCTGTTAAATCATTGAGATTGTAGTTTTTAGAGCAGTTTGGGTGTCATTAGTTGAAGCCAAATCCTGTGGTAGTTTCCAAACTCATCAGTCTTATCTCAGAGGAAATGCGCTGGTCCACTCCAACGAAGAGTTAAGTATGGGAAAACTGCTTTGTCCCATCACTGAAATCTGCTGCCAGCCTGACCCTGCTGGGCTTTAGACAAGTGATCCTTTGTGATAAGTTTCCAACTGTAATGCTATCAGCAGTTGCAAAACTAATAATCAGAGGGCATCTTTCTGGAGGAATCGCTGAGATTATCTTCTAACCAAATTCTTTTGTTCTCTGAAGAAAATTTCAATGAGAATATATTCCTGAAGTTCCATATAGCTTTGGAAGTAGTAGCGGAAGATATCAAAGAACCAGAGAAATGATTGCAAACTAAAATTCTGAAAGCAGCATACACAAATACTATCTCAAAAAATGTATTGATGAAACAGTAATTTTATTTCCCTGTGTAATTTGTTCTAGATTGTCCCATGTCAGTACCTTCTGCAGCCTGTGAAACATGAAGACCGGCAGATTTATACTCAGCATTTAAAATCTTTGGCATTTTCAGCATTTACTCAGTGTCGGAGACCTCTTCCAACTTCCACCAATGTGAAAACATTAACTGGCTTTGGCCCAGGTTTAGCCATGGAAACTGCTCTTAAGAGCCCTGATGTGAGTATTCTTAAGATTAATGTGATTCTGTAAATATGTGGATCAGAGAAACATCAGTGTTTGTTTTATCAGTGGTGTCTTTCACGTTAACTAACCAGAGTTCTTAAGAATAATCACTTCTTGAAAGTTCACTTTCTGTTCTGTCGTTTTTATAGAGACCTGAGTGTATTCGACTATACACCCCTCCTTTTATATTGGCTCCTGTAAAAGACAAGCAAACAGAACTAGGAGAAACTTTTGGAGAAGCTGGCCAGAAGTATAATGTACTTTTTGTAGGCTACTGTTTGTCTCATGATCAAAGATGGCTTCTTGCATCCTGTACAGATCTCTATGGAGAACAGTTAGAGACTTGCATAATTAATATTGATGTACCAAACAGGTAAGAACCAAAGTCTTTAATTTTTAGCATGTGCATCTTCTTTCTTTCCGCCATTTTATTTATGATGATGTAAGAATAGCTCCGACTTTTGTAGACTCCCTGTATTGCAAAATTAAAGCAAGTAGGTAATTTCAGTATTATGTGTGTATTGTTTAAATTTCTAGAAGAATGCTATTTAGTTTCTTGTGGTTCCCAAGTGCTTTCGTACGTGTTTTTTTTTTTTTTTTTTTTCCCCTCCACCCCCTCTTCTGGCTTCTTCATGTCAGTGTTAGAATGTGATTAATTAAAAACAAACCAACCCCCTTTTTTCAATTTGAAGTTGCAGTTATTGTGCTACAATATTAACATTCTTGTGTCCTGGGTATGTTCATGTTAGTACAAATAAGTTCCAAAGGTGGCAAGAAAGACTTGTTGCCAAGGGGTTCTAGTTTTGTTTTCCCTTCTTTTTTAATTCTAGAGCTCGCAGGAAAAAGGGCTCTGCCCGCAGACTTGGTCTTCAGAAACTCTGGGAATGGTGCTTGGGACTTGTGCAGATGAGCTCTTTGCCTTGGCGAGTTGTAATAGGCCGTTTAGGAAGAATAGGACATGGGGAATTAAAAGGTAATGTTAGCATTTTAGAGTCTAAAACTCAATTTGAAGCTTTCATTTTAAATAATATAGTGTCTGTCCCTGCTTCTGGAAGAAAACCTAAATAACTTTAGAGTTCCTTCGTACACTTAATGCACATGAATTTTGTACCACACAGTATTATATGTAAAACATGTATTCTGCAGTAAGCAATGTTCTTCTAGACAAACTTATGTCCTTTTTATCAACAGATTGGAGTTGTTTGCTGAGTCGCCGAAATCTTCAGTCCCTCAGTAAGAGACTAAAAGACATGTGCAGAATGTGTGGTATCTCTGCTGCAGACTCTCCCAGCATTCTCAGTGCTTGTTTGGTGGCAATGGAACCACAGGGATCCTTCATTATTATGCCAGGTATTTGAGAAACTATATTTTGGCGAGAGAACTAATAGTTAATTTTTGCAAAACTAAGGAAATACTTGACTTGTCTTCCAAAGATTCTGTATCGACTGGCTCTGTATTTGGACGCAGCACCACTTTAAATATGCAGACATCTCAGCTGAATACCCCACAGGACACATCATGCACTCATATACTTGTGTTTCCCACATCTGCTTCTGTGCAAGTAGCATCGTCAACTTATACCACTGAAAACTTGGATCTGGCCTTCAACACAAACAATGGTTAGTAGATTGGATTTATTTTTGTTTTAAAAACAAACCAAAGTCCCCTCATCACTCCCCCTATAATAAGAATAAGATTGTTTGTTTATTCTACTGAACCACAAGATTTACATGAAAAATCACTTGATTTCAGAATGTGTTGTCCATATTCCATAGGTAGGGAAATTGTAGAAATTAACTGTTCTTGTTCTTTTTCAAGATGGAGCAGATGGAATGGGGATCTTTGACTTGTTAGACACTGGAGATGATCTTGATCCTGATATTATAAATATACTTCCTGCATCCCCTACTGGATCCCCTGTACATTCTCCAGGGTCTCACTACCCCCATGGAGGTGATATGGGCAAGGTAACAGAGTAAATACAGAGTTGTGTGTTTGTTTTGTTTGTTTGTTTGTTTTCTACATCTGCTTATCTCCTTTGTGGAATGGAGGATTCGTATGAAATGTTTTGAATTGATTGGATATTGGATTGTCTTTGCAAAATTTGTGTAATGCCTGGATATTTCAAAATGATTTGTGATTTGAAAGCTACAGGTAATTTCAGTTAAGTTTGTGCTCTCCTAATATTAAACTGTTGCTTGTTATTTTGTAGGGTCAAGGTACAGATCGATTGCTTTCAACAGAATCTCATGATGAAGTAACAAATATACTGCAACAGCCATTGGCCCTTGGTTATTTTGTGTCAACTGCCAAAGCAGGTCCATTGCCTGACTGGTTTTGGTCAGCATGTCCTCAAGCACAAAATCAGTGTCCCTTGTTTCTTAAGGTATTGTAACTTCGCAGGCTGTACAGCCATCTTTGTGGACAGTCTTTCATACACTATTGTGCAGTGTGCAGGGGTCTGAATTGTGAGAACTATTATGTTTAAAACAAAGTTTGTGCATGGCTTCTGGAATATCTCTGGTCTTGTTTCAAGAGAGGTTGGGTTTCAAATTTTTGAGCTTTAGCTTTTTATGTTCACTTTTTCTAAGGGAAGAAAAATGATTAATGGAAGGTAGCAAATAGTCTGAAGGGTTCTGTTTTTCAGATGGTTTCTTCAGAGTAGCCTGGACACCTTTTTCTTACTGGCTCTGTGCTGCAGTATTTTGTAAGGATAGGTGTCCTGTTCTGTTTCTAGACAGACTTCTGGTTAATGCTCCCGCCGCCTCCCCCCCACTCCCTGGGTGACCGATGGTAGAAGGAAGTACACAGTGTAATGTAATATCTCATTTACACGGGGTTTAAACAACAACAACAAAAAACTGTTTAGTTTTTATGCTTTGTGCAATACACAGTTTTCCCATGTTGGCTGTCTCCAAGTGATAGTCATTGTCCCATCTGTCTGGATATTATCCAATATTTTTATGGCACCATCAAGACACACTTGTCACATTCAAGGCTATACATTAGTATACAGAGAAACTTTGTGTATTAACGTTATTCACTTTTGACTTAAATTAGCATCTCTAGTACTAGGCTTTATTTATCTAGCGATACAGATATGTCTTCTTCAGCCTTGTTTGGGTCTGGCTTAGCAGTTCCTCTTGGCCTAAGCTCAGCTGTGGTTTTGGTATAAGTCTTTTTAACAGACGATTTATTATTTACCCTAAGTAGCTTTTATATAGAATAGATTGGTCTTATGGAAAGTAAATGAACTTTAAAGTCTGTATATTACTAGAAATCTCGTGACACTTGAGTTGCCTTTTTAATAATCACTTAATGTAGGCAAGGGGATTTTAAAACAATTTCGTAAAAGCACAATGCTAATAGTGAAATACAACTTAGGAGAGAATTCCTGCACTTATTGACTGCATAAAGATGAGATTTATTTTAGCTCGTGTCAGAATAGAAGGTGGCTGCAAGGTATGGGTCAATGGTACAAAGGGAAGAAAGTAGAGATTTCATCAGACGCTAACTGCTAGCATCTTTCTTCCTTTCTTAGGCCTCTTTGCACCTCCATGTGCCTTCAGTGCAATCAGACGAGCTACTCCACAGTAAACACTCCCATCCACTTGATTCTAATCAAACTTCTGATGTGCTCAGGTATGTGATCACTTGCAGAAATATTGTGCATTTCATTTTTAATATTGCTACAATGGACCTATGTATTTGTTTTTCTTGCTCTCTTTTCTTTGTCCTGCTGACGTCCTTAGTACATCACAAACACAATATAAATTGCGTGTTTTGAGTGATTAAAAGATGGCTTTATCACAGGACAGTGCAGTTAAATACAAAGATCTCTAAGCCCTTCTTTAACTATTTTCAGTTGTAATCAACTTTAATTATTTGAAAACCATTGCATTCCTCAGAAACAGAAGATGGTGCATAAATGAGTGGAAGATGGTTATACTTAAACCAGAATCTTGCATGGGTTGTGGGAATACTGAAATGCTGAAGTACAAGAGTGTAGATAGTCATGTAAACATAGGACACTTGTTGATGAGAAAACATCAGATTCCTTTGTGTTTTTTAATGTGTGAACTTGTTGACATTAATTAGTATCAACAATTAAAATGACTTTTCTACTGAAATAAAGTTTAGCTTTGATCTGCATGTAATAATTCTGAAGGCACGTTATTTCAGAATGTTGGGAAACATATGTTTAATACCAAAGAAACTGTATTACATTGAATTAGGACTGTAAAATATTGGTGAGAAAAATCAGTTGGCTTCATGGAAGCTTGTTTGCTTTTCAGGTTTGTTCTGGAACAGTACAATGCGCTCTCCTGGCTAACCTGTGATCCTGCAACCCAGGACAGACGGTCATGTCTCCCAATTCATTTTGTGGTGCTGAATCAGTTGTATAACTTTATCATGAATATGCTGTGATCTTCATCTGAATTTTGCAAGACAAAAATGAGGAAAAGGGATATTTCACTGCAGGACTAAGTTATAATTCTTCTCAGTGCAAGTTGTTTGTGATGGGGTATGAATCTTGTTACTTTCAGCAAATATTGTTTTGACTTGTGAGAGGGGTACCTATCACCCTGCTGTCTTTGAGTCATTGACTATGGGGGACACTTTAGAATGATGATCAGAAAGTGTATTATAACATTTTTAGTAGCAAAATTAACCATTTTTCCCCAGTCACAGTATTTGTGAAGAGTAATGAGCCATAGTACCCAGTCATGGTTTATGAATATTAAAAGCATGGAGATGAGAAGAAACATGAGGAACAATAAGTTTCAACCTATGGCTTCAGAACATCAAGATGTTCTTGTATTGGATTATAGTACCTAGTATTCAAAAATGCCTGCATCTCTTATTTATTGTAAGTTTTTAAATGTATAAATTGTCTTATATTTCTTAACCTCTTTTATAAAAATTTTCCTAGAAGGTTTATACTGCCTTCTTGCTTTAAAGCAATTGGTCTAAAATATATGTAATCGTCTTAATTAAAAGTTGCAGTAGGTTGCTTTTAGAGTATTATTTTTTTGTAAGGGGGTGGGTGGGGACAGTAAATTTGTATTGTCTTGATGTACAGTTTAATGGGGATAGAGGGGTTAATGTCCATACCATTGTGTGTGGGGGATTTACAGCTAAGCTGTAGTTGCAGAGTACATGTACAGTAATGAAGTTCACTGTGTTTATATAAATTGAAAAGGTACCGGGTCTTACAGCATTTTATATCACACCTTTACAGAGTAACAATGGCAATATATTAAGTGATATTGTAGGTGGTTTAACTTGTAGTGAGAATAAAATGAATAAACTCTTCAATATGTTTGTGTTATGGTTCAGGGCTGTGGCTAGATTCTCAGATCTATTTCTAGTGTACAAGTCTTATTATTACAAGAATATCTATTGTGCATTGTTGTTACCTAGATATTCTTGGCGCTGTGGTGACTGCATTAGTTTCTTTCACATTTGTGATAAAACACCAAATCTGAAGCAGAACACACAGAAAACTCTGATCTTACCCAAAGTCTCCTGTAAGGCTGAAATTTAGCCCAGCTCTAGCCATTTTACAAATGCAAAAATAGTCAATCTTGACTTTAAGATTGGTGTGTGTTTAACTAAAATGTGGTGTATATAGGTTCTCAGTGAATTCTGGTATTCAGATTTTATTCCACTTTAAAAAAAAAAAAACCAACAAAAAAAATACACAAAAACAAAACAAAAACAAACAAAAACACAAACCCTGAACACTTTCATGTATTTTTGGCACTGTGGTGAAGGTCCCAAGTATCAGTGTATATGGCCTTCCCCATATCCCCTTTTCAGACTGGGGCATGTGCCAAGGAGGCTTAGCACTCACTAAGGAAGGGACTGACAAATCACAAGGCTTTGGTAAACCTCTCCTTCTATTTACAGTCACCATTTTTTCCTGAGTAGTTTCCTTCCTTTCTCTCCTAGCACATGCCAAATGTCTGATGCTGCTCTAAAATAGCCCCTACGGGTGCTGAAGAGCAACTGCATATGCTTTTCCTCGGTTCCTCATCTTCTGACTGCCAGATTAAAAACTTAACTCCTGCAGTGCTCACGTGAGCCTGTTGCGATGACCCATCTCCTGGGTCTTAACACTGTCCATCTAGCTGGTTTAAACCTTTAAAGGAGCAAGTTTTAAGATCCATTTGTGCACCCACTGTTAATCCTCTACAAGGAAGAAATCGCTTGTATTTACAAAACTTACTATGTTATTGAAAACTGTGGTTTTGTAAATGCAAAATACCTGCCTGAGATTTTTTCATATAAACAGTCTCCTTGAATCGTGTATATACAATATTAGCAACCTTTTTGTTTTTGTATAAAGAAGTTGTACAATTGGTGATGAAAATTTTCAGTCATTTCTTCAAAATAACATGAGTGCAATCAGCAGTGAGCATATTTTGATAAATAGAGTTAATAACTGGGTCTGTCCATTACTTTATCTTGATAATGATAATGCACCGCAGATTAAACAGCACATTTTTTTTTCTTACAGAAGGTTTTTTTTTTTTTTTCCTCATTTGGCTGAGATTTTTGAAGTAGAAAAGTGCTCCCAAAACTGGAATTTTCAAAGCATATGTCCTAGATGAAAGTTTTGTTGCTTTAGTGGTCATTTTTAACCCTGGCTCAGTTAGCCAAGTTCCAAGGTCTGGGTTTTGGTGTGGCTTTTTTTATGTTCATACAGGTAAGTGAAATCAGCTGCCTGACCATTGATATAACTGTATTCTGTTATCTGGACCACAGCCTTCCCTGTGAAACTCTCCAACTGTGAAAGCTGCCAGTTTCCCATGTGCGGTCTTCCCCTTACAGTTAAAGTAAATTATAAGTAAATTAAAATATTGTAACCACTAGAAAATATTAGGGCCATTTCTGAAGTGATAGTCACAGCTGGCAATGTACATATCAAAATTGCCAGCACCATGGAACCAGCTACTACATTGGGCATACCTTTTCATTAGTTACCTTCATTTAACTATGTTAAGTGCACATAATTGCTGATTTATAAAAATAAAAAAAAAATTGTCACAAGCCAATAACTTGGGTTCTTTAGCAAGTACAATCTTAAATATTTGAAAACTTCGTCTCTGGCTTCTCAAAGTGGTCTTGCAAGAAAAAGTTGTTCCTGGCAGTGTTCTGTTAAGTAGCTGTGGAAATTTACCTCCTTTTTGTGTGTCCAATGAAAGAATCTGAGATCCTTCTATTCCAATTAAAAATATTTTAATCTATCTATACTATACTTAAGCCATTTAGTCACCTCTGGCTTACTACTATTTGAATTAGATTTCTGAGAGCACTGTGCTGGAGCAGCAGGCCACCAATTGTACTTGCAAACAACCCTTACATTGTAAAGTAGCTCTAACATTTAGATCTTTCTAACATTTCCTGAAATAATTAAAAATGAATTTATATTTAAATCCTCAGCTATGTTCCTACTTAGCTGTCAGTATGGCGCAGATTATTGTATTTCTATATTTACCTCTGATGGTAATTTTAACTTCATGTGTTGCTATGAAGACTTGCAGATGTCTTTAATCAAGCACTATTTGTTAATACTGTAATATCAAAATATTATGTCGCATTATTTTAAAGCTTTCAAAAAGAGTAAAATGTTTTTAAAATGCTATTGCACCATATAATTTGCTGCACAACAGTATGGTATAGCATATCAGTCTGTTTTAATAGTAATGCTGCATAAACAATGTTTTGATCTGGGTTTCTTTTGAGAATTTTTCTCAATTAGGTGACATTGTCTGACATTACTGTCTTGACAACCTCCAGCTGGGAAGGTGTTTTTTTTTTTTTTTAAGTAATTAAAGGACCCAGGACTATGCTTCATACTTCAAGGTTTTTTGTTGTTGTTGTTGTTGTTGTTATTGTTTGTGGGTGTACTTTTTATTTTCAGTGGAATAGAGCTTAATTTACAGTAAAACTGGATTTGGGACCTACCACACTCCTCAGGGTCACGTTTTCAGGACGTTATGCTCTAGCGTTAGGTTTTTCTGAGTAAACTGGATGTGAGGACCTGGCAGAGCAATCGGGTTCAGGTGCCAACCTGTGGCCTCATTACTGGACATGTCACCTTCACCACCCTTCTCAGAACAGCTGGGTCACTTTAAGGGGAGGTTT
>VXAA01004978.1:139629-184374 GCA_013399115.1 Anseranas semipalmata | reverse complement strand
TTTTTTTTTTTACGTTCTATCACAGCCGTGACATTTAATGGTCCAAGTCGTCGTATTTATCATGACAAAAAAAAAAAGTGATTAAGGAACAAACACTATTGCTGCCGAATGCCATAAACACTGAGTTGTACAAATTGTGATTGAGGAAATGAAAAAGGTTTATACTTTTTAAAAAAAAAAAANCCCTCACGGCCGGCCGTGACGCGCTCGCTGCGCGCCGGAAGGCGGCGGAGCTGCGGCCGGGGCCGGCGGCAGCCATGGCCGAGTGCTCCGGCCTGCAGTTCGTCAGCCCCTACGCCTTCGAGGCGATGCAGAAGGTGGACGTGGTGCGCTTGGCCGCGCTGAGCGACCCCGAGCTGCGGCTGCTGCTGCCCTGCCTGGTGCGCATGGCCCTCTGCGCCCCGGCGGACCAGAGCCAGAGCTGGGCGCAGGACAAAAAGCTCATCCTGCGGCTCCTGTCGGGCGTGGAGGCGGTCAACTCCATCGTGGCCCTGCTGTCCGTCGACTTTCACGCCCTGGAGCAGGACGCCAGCAAGGAGCAGCAGCTCCGGTAACTCCCCGAGCGGTGTTTGCTGGGGTGCGCTGCCGGAGGCCTCCCTGCGGCTTTTCCGGCGATTTTATTTAATTTCTTCGTTGCTGCTGTTGTAGCACCGGCCTGGCGTGGCGTCTGTTAATGCTGTGGGTGTCCGGGTGCCCCGGCAGCTTCGTTCCTGAGCTTTGCCAGCAGCGTGCAGGCGGGGGGTGGGGGGGCTCATTTTAATCTACCTAAATAGATTTCATAACATCCCACAGTTAGAACAGTCTTTTCCAATCATTAGCATGGTAGAAGAAGTTTCTGCGGAACTGCTATCTTTCCTGACCTGAAAAGCTTTCAGTGTTTGCAAAGAACGTAATAGTTGTTGTGTTTTAATTGTCTGTCAGGCACAAGCTAGGAGGAGGTAGTGGAGAGAGCATCTTGGTGTCGCAGCTGCAGCACGGTCTGACGCTGGAGTTCGAACACAGCGATTCACCCCGCAGGCTTCGTCTCGTACTTAGTGAATTACTAGCAATTATGAATAAGGTAAATTTCTCCATCTCTGGGCAGTTCTGAATTTTATGTTCATAAAATGAAGAACCAGAAGGCTGTGCGCTCAATAGGCTGACACGCTGCCTGGTTCTGTTACCAGTGCTGCTGCAGTTGTGTGAGTACTCTTCTCCAGTTCTCACCTGCTTCACCAAGGCTTAAAGTTTCAATCTTATTGAACAGTAGCTCGTGATTAAACTCCCTATCAACCCAGCATCCTAGAGGAAGTCTTTCTTTCTCAGAACAAGTGAGGGTAATCTTTTCTAAAATGATAGATGCTCAGTACATCTTATAATATGCTTTACTGAAATATAATGTGATTTTGTGATGCATCAGTGCAGAAACTGTATTTGAAAATGAAAATGTGGCTTTTTCTCCATCCAGTTCTTTGCTCTTATTTCAGTATAATACTAGCTACCATATTTCTCATATTTTTTTCTCTGCATTTTATTTTCCTTGTGTAAACTTAACATATTTTTAGAATTTTCAGCTGCTTTTCTTTCTTCTAGAAAGAAATGATAATACCAGTTATATTGAAGTACCTCTGCTAGTAAATAGTTATTATTCTAAACACTTTTCTTTACTATTCAATGTTTATAGCTGTACGTTTTTGGCAATTTTAATATATTAAAGCTGCTGAATTCAAAACCAGGAAAGTCTGTATAGACAAATTGCTTCATAAAATCTGTTCAGTGATGATGAATAATGTCTTGTAGGTGTCAGAATCTAATGGTGAATTTTTTCTCAAATCTTCGGAGCTCTTTGAGAGTCCTGTCTATCTGGAAGAGGCAGCAGATGTTCTCTGCATTTTGCAAGCAGGTGTGGTATTCTATGTTTGTAGTGTTTTCATTAATGTTGTACTGTTTTTGACTTTATAGCTTCTTACAAATGTAAAAAAACAATTTTTTTTTGAGCTGTTGTGACTGATTTAAGGTTAATCTCGGCTGTCTAGCTCTTTGGAAGAGGAATAAACCACAGAATGATTTTTCTTCGTGTTACTTAAATGCATATTAAAAGCAAATTTTTACTTGTTTCATAGTGTGAAACACTATAACTTTTAAAACTGTCTTTTTATCCAGAGCTGCCATCACTGTTGCCCATAGTTGATGTAGCTGAAGCTCTGTTGCACGTTAAAAATGGAGCCTGGTTCCTCTGCCTCCTGGTGGCCAATGTTCCTGATAGCTTTAATGAGGGTGAGTTAGTTTCTTCTTGTCCAGCTTACTTTTTCTGAAGATTTGAAATAGTTTCTAGCAATGAAGTTAATTCTAGGCTAAACCATGTATTGTAAATATTTGAACTGATGAGTGCTTAGCTTATGAAATGTAATTGAATGCATTTATACTTAGAGATGCTGATAGGCTTCCCCTTCTCATTGCGTTCACTCCCCTTTTTGCAGCCTAATTGTAGACTCACTGTGTGCATTTTGCAGCGTCTTATCTGTAGGTCACCTTTCTACAGGCTGGCTCAGGCAGTGAATGACTGGGATTATGAGCCTGGTCTAGCCTTGCTAATAGCACCTGTCCCTCAGAGTGAGCCATATTATGAGGTGAAAAATTTGTACTGACATTGCCTGTTTAGTATCCAGTACCCTGCAATGAGATTTCAGTCTCCAGGGCTGCCAGATGCACAGGTTATATTAGATAGAGTATAAACAATAATTGGATGATGCATAAATCTGTAAAGATCATGTAATCTCTCAGAGGAGAAAGACCATTTCCTTGTTCTTCCTACTCAGTGTTAATCACTAGTTCTTGGTGTAGCCCTGCTAATAAATCATAGTGAGCTGAACAAAATGGCTGGGCTGGGTGTATTTATGTATATGCGACTTTCTCTTGGAAAGGTCAGATAAATTTACACCTCCTGTTGGATATTTAGTCTGTAGAGGCTTGATTAAGAATGGTGAACGGCAGGATGAGGAAAGTGTTGGAGGCCGTCGTAGAACAGAAGCACTCCGTCACCTGTGTAAAATGAACCCTTCCCAAGCTCTGAGGGTCCGAGGCATGGTGGTAAGTCTGTAACTCATCTGTCCTGAGACAAGACGTGAATCATATTTGTCATCCTTTTTGAAATGTTAAAAAGATGATCAACCCTGAACATTTTATCTAGGTAGAAGAGTGCCATTTACCAGGTCTTGGTGTGGCTTTGACCTTGGATCACACCAAAAATGAATCTTCAGATGATGGAGTGAGTGACCTGGTGTGTTTTGTGAGTGGTTTGCTACTTGGAACAAATGCAAAGGTTCGAACTTGGTTTGGAACTTTTATCAGAAATGGCCAACAGGTAAGACAATCATTGAATATGCTGCTTTTTAAAAATACTCTTAAAACTTCTGGGTGTGGGCATTCACATTTTTCTGAATGCACGTATATACTCTGCTCTTCTTGATGCAACCTTTACAAGGCAACCTGCTTGTATGGGACCCTCAGATCTATCAATAGTGTCACTGAAGGCAGCTATTTGATTGTCTCTAAGGGATTTTTAGGTATATAATCCAACAGACATGGAAACCAGTGAATAGAAAGTTTGTAATGATTACCTGATAAATATGTTCATACTCAGTGTTCAAAATAGGAAGTTGCATCTTGACTTGCAGGAGTTAGTTGAAGCTTGTGTTTTGTTGAAATAAACCATTGTAATATGATCACGTCTTACCTGTTCACCAGTAATGAAAATTTTATTTAAAAAAAAAACAAACAACCCTCCTCTCCCCACTCCCATTCTTTTTTTTCTTTTTTAATTGAATTCATCATTATGGAAGCTATTCTATAATATAGTGTCTGACGGGATGAGTTTTATATTGTTGTTCTCATCTTTTAACCTCTTACACAGAGAAAAAGGGATAATATCAGTTCTGTGCTTTGGCAAATGAGGAGGCAGCTGCTCCTGGAGCTCATGGGAATCCTTCCCACGGTTCGCAGCACACACATTGTTGAAGAAGCAGATGTTGATATGGAGCCAAATGTGTCTGTGTATTCAGGACTGAAGGAAGAGCATGTCGTGAAAGCCAGTGCATTGTTACGTCTCTATTGCGCTTTGATGGGAATTGCTGGGCTGAAGTAATGAACGTTTTAATGCTCTGTGTTTTTACTCACTGTCTATCCATTTAAACAGAGGTTGAGAGCTTGAAGCACTTTTAATGTGAGCTCTCTCTTAATTTCATTGTGTTCTCGAACCATTCTTGGCAAGACTTGCCAGTTTTAGTGCTAGAGGAGGCCCTTCTCATGTGCTAAGGGCCGGAGTTGTCAGCTGATGCAAGTTTCTTTATAGTGCCAAGAGCAAGTATCTGCTTCCAGAGACCCTTAGCATTATATAATGTTTTTTACTTTCTGGTACTATTCTTACCATAAAAGTTTTTTTCCTCCTAATGGTGAAGATCCATTTATGAACTTTACTGAATTTTTAACCTAAAATAATATTAATGCATGAAATGTGGTGCTCCGTTTAATGCTGCAAAATCAATTTTATAGATTCATTAAAATAAGTCTAGGCCTAAGCATTTGGAGCAGCATGTAGAAAAGAAAGCAGCTGAAAACTCTAGCAACATACACTATATGAACTTTGAATTTGTTTTTCTCTGATTTTCCTTTTTAGAGAGCAGTAATGTAGCATCTTCATATAACACTAGTTTTGATTTTAAGTATGTTGTACCAATAGGCATGCTTATGTCCTTGGGAAGTTTTCTCACTGTTGTTATCTTTTAACAGAGATTTTTATTGTGACTCTTAAGTTCAAAGAGAGGTGCCGGTTAATCTTGATACTCATATATTGATAGTAACTTGATAAACAGATTAAATAACAGAGAAAACTTAGTCTTTAACCATTGTGATGAGGTCAGAAATCACTCTAAAATTATCAGTGCTTTCTATCCCCCCCCCTAATTCAGACCAACTGATGAAGAAGCTGAGCAGCTACTGCAGCTGATGACCAGCCGGCCTCCTGCAACTCCAGCTGGCGTTCGCTTTGTTTCTCTTTCCTTTTGTATGCTTCTGGCCTTCTCCACTCTTGTCAGGTACCTCAATAAAGGAGGAGTTTTGTAAAGATATTACTGTTTTAACACAGTTAAGGCAATGGCCTCTAGAGCTGCACAGTTTTTCTCTCCTAATTCTTTATATTAATCTCCATACATTGGTTGAAGGGATTTGTCTCGCACTGTTGTGAGTGTCTGAAACTCTACTCTGCTCACCCACTTGCTTGTAGCAAATCTTTTGAGGGGAGTATTGGCAGTAGCTTAGTTTGGAATGTTTTTTGAAGTCTAAAGTAGGCCTTGCCAGTTAACTTTTCCATTGAACAAGTTTATGGCTATATTCTTTAAGGACCTTATTCAAAAGAGTAGCAACATAGTTATTTAATGGATGTAGCTTTTTGCTGTGCATTTTCAAGACAGGAAATGGCGTGACAGCTGGACTCTTGTACAGACTTTGAAGTTCATGCTATATATCAGTGCTTACCAGCTGTTTGCTAAAGAGACAGTGACAGCAAGTCTCCTGGTATAAGATTTCCTTAAATACTGCTTTTTTTCCACTGGTAATTTTTAGTTAAACTAATTCCTGGGAAAATGATCTCTTATGTAATTTCTTTGTGCAGTACACCAGAACAGGAGCAACTCATGGTAATGTGGCTTAGTTGGATGATAAAGGAAGAAGCTTACTTTGAAAGGTGAGAGCAGGCTTGTTTTGTTTTTAATGATTCTAGTAATCTCACATTTACTTATGTCTTGTTGGAAATTAACTCTTCCTCTTTGTTATCGTAGCATTTCTGGTGTGTCTGCTTCTTTTGGAGAGATGCTTCTCTTGGTAGCCATGTATTTCCACAGTAATCAGCTCAGTGCTATCATTGATTTGGTCTGCTCCACTTTGGGAATGAAGGTAAATCCTAAACTGTTTTAACACACGCGTTTCTCTGTTAAAATTCACTTTTTTACTGTGTATTTATTCTGTTGTGTTTACTTTAATTTTGATATAAAAGCTTTGGTTTTGCTAATATACCCAAGTAAATGTATACTTAAGAAACTAGTAACTAACTTAAGTTAGTTCCTCTAGAAAAACATTAAACTGTGCATAACACTTGGTACAGAGGAAAGTTATGATAAAAGATTACTTCAAAAAGAGTTAACTTGTTGAAATCATTATTTACAAGAAATGATTTTTTTAAGAAGACTAATTGAAGTTGTTTCCAAACTGAGCTGCAAAGGTTTTATTTTAAATAGTTTAAAGAAATATCTATCTGGAATACTTAATTCACTTCTGAAAATTATCAAGGGAGACTTGCTTCAATTTATGGTCATGAAACAATGTCTCACCTCATCAAATGTTAAAGCTAGGTAGTTAGTTTGTAAGATGAGGAAGATACGGAGTCATGAACTTGTGATGTTTGAAAATAGTTTTTGTTTTACATTTCAAGTATAGTTATGTGAACCTTTTCCTGGTACCGCAATGAAGACAAATTTTAAAAGGTTAACAGTTAATAAAATACATTTGCAGAACTTATTTATATAAGAAAGCTAGAACTTAAAATTGCAAGTAGTTTGTTCTTTGTTTCAGATTGTTATAAAGCCCAGCTCGCTGAGCAGAATGAAGACGATCTTCACACAAGAGATTTTCACTGAACAGGTATTTTAAGTCTAAGCCTTTTTTTCCCCTTTGTTTTGTCCTTTTTTCCTTTTTTTCTTTCTTATTTAATCGCTTCAGTTTGACCTACAAGAAGTTTTGTCCTCCTTATAATGAAGAACTTTGGCCCTTTCTTGTTGTACAGTGATCTAATTATGCATTTTGAACATTAGGCTGTTTTTAAATAGTAGGAAAGCAAAAGAGAAAAATTGTCCAGAATGACATAAAATAATGTTGTAGCAGGAAATTGTTCGTAAATGTAGTATGGGTGCTACAGTTTTACACATACTGTATTAAACTACATAAAAATATTCTTCAGCTTTCAAACAACCAAAAATGAGTAAATGCCTGGAAGGATGTAGCTGTGCAGCTTTGTCACATTGTGCTTCTGTATTGTAATATAGTGAAAATTTGTGGTATTTTTCTTGGTAATTATAACTTTCCTTTAGGTTGTTACAGCCCATGCAGTTCGTGTGCCCGTTACAGGCAATCTCAGTGCCAACATTATTGGTTTTTTACCTATTCACTGCATTTACCAGCTTTTAAGAAGTCGGTCATTCACCAAGCACAAAGTATCCATTAAGGTATGACCTTCATTTTATTTCTGTTCTCAGTTTTGGATGTTAGCTAGGCTTTGCAAGCTTCATTTTTTGGTAGAATTGCCTAAAAAGTTACAACATGAACAGAATTATTCATGAATCTTACAGCCTATAACCGTGTAATATAAGAACGAACAATGTATTAAGTTATAATACCTAGTTTTAGCTCTGTAATCCAGAGCCTGAACTTAGTTAAGTTACATATAATAAGAAAGTTATCCCTCTCCCCCTTTTTGTACTTAGTAAAATCATAGTCAGAGCGATATTTCCAGCCCGGACAAGCTTTATTGGTAGATCTGTATAGAGCAGAGAAGCTCTTATCGGATATGCAGTTTATGACAACACCCAACTCAGAACAGGTATTATACTTTCCAAAGTCAAAACCTCATTCAAATACATTTTTTTAACTAGTTAAAAAGGGATGTACTTGCAAACAAAAAAATTACCTGTCAGATTTGAAAATAAACATAGTGGCATGTGTTTTTCTAGGACTGGATCTATCGGCAGCTCTGTGAAACCACCACTCCACTCCATCCTCAGCTGCTTCCTCTTATTGATGTCTACATTAACTCTATTCTTACTCCTGCATCGAAATCCAACCCAGAGGCCACAAATCAACCTGTCACAGAACAGGAGATATTGAATGTTTTTCAAGGACTCACTGGGGTAAACGATCTGTTTTGTTTCTTTCATGTACTTTCATGTCAATGTGTGTCTGGTTCAGTAAATTGTTTATCAGCTTGTTTCAAATTCTGTGAGTTGCCTCATTTTTTTGTCTTTAATCCGTAGATACTCCTTGCCCTACAGTGATGGTCATGTGTTTTGAAGTGAATCTTATTTAGTGCTACCCAGACTCGTAGGAGAATTGCTATTTGTCTCCCTTTTTTATGCTTTTCCTTGGGAAGTGATCAACTCACACTATTAAAAATACAAATTGAAACACTTGTTAAAAATCATGGGCTCTTCCTAGCAGTAAAATTAATTGGAAAGAGCTATTGTTTATCTAGGATTTCTATAATTTTTGTACTGACTTGGCCTTCTTAGACCAGAAATACTATTTAATTGAAGCACTCTAGCTGTTTTGAAAGAAACATTTTCTTTTTGATAGAATTATGGGTCACTTGCATGCATGTAGAATGAGTGGCAAGCATTAATTTGCGCTGGAATCCCGGGACTCCAAGGCATCAAAAATTCCTTTTGTGTTTGAAACTCATTAAAAAAAAAAAACTCCCTGCAACTTTCAGCTTGGACCTCATATGGCTTGATATTTTTATAAAAGGTTTATTGCCTTATCCTTCTTCATATTTGCTGGTAAATCCAAGTTTTTGTTCTCAGGAATTGGGAATGCAACATGACCTTTTTATGTGGTTTTATATACAGGGAGAAAACAGTCGTCTTACTCAACGTTACAGCATCACAACGCAATTGCTTGTCCTCTACTATGTCCTGTCGTACGAAGAAGCACTCCTGGCAAACACAAAGACGCTAGGTATATGCAAATGCATCTGTGGACCCCACTGCAGGGCTTTGTGTGTGCCAACAGGTTGAATTCCATGTACCAACTGATAAGCATTTTTTTTAATGTTGAATAAAGACAGTGCAGATTTGAGTATGATCTCAAAATCAGTTGGACTTGATCAAAAATAGTACGGAGGTGTTGTGAACAAATCTAAATGACAGGAAAATTTTAAATGGAAATGTTCAAAGAAATAGTTTCCTAAAGGGCTTAGTTTAATACTTTACCAGGAATGAGGTGTGCTGTTAGGCGTTTTCTCTACTCTAATTAAATAATATAGAGGCTAATGCTTTACATTTTCTTTATTGATCAATCTGGGAAATTTTTTTTCCAACTGTAACTGTTACGTGTGGATTCTTTTCCTGTTCCCTTAGCTGCCATGCAAAGAAAACCCAAGTCTTACTCTTCAGCGTTAATGGATCAGATTCCAATCAAGTACCTCATCCGGCAGGCACAAGGACTGCAGCAGGAACTGGGAGGTATATGTGTGTGTGAAAGTATAATGTGCATGGAGAAAGCAAGCTAAGCTTGTTTCCAGCTCTGCTGCTCTTGTTTGTTTCATAGTGTGCTTGCCTTTTTGTTTCTTTTAAAATGTGTCAGTACTAACTAGTGAGATTATAGGTAAGTTTAAAGAGTAACAGTGAAAGTTTGACGAAGGCAGTTCTTCTTAGAGTAGGCCTTACCTACCTAGAGTACTTTCTAGAGTAGGAATTACCTGAGAATTTATAATTGTTTCAGGCTGAGTTTGAGTTACTGTAGGGTCCTCCCACCTTTCCAAAATGGAACTTTTCCTTTCTTTTGGAGGTACGATTTCAGGCTACAAACATGCAAGCTCACTGTACATTTTGGCAGTGACTCAGTTAAGGTCTGTTGTTGAAATGATAGGCACAAATGTGTTCAGGGGAATGATGTAGCTATTTAAATCTAAGATGTATACTTTCTTAATGCAGGCTTGCATTCTGCACTGTTACGCCTTCTTGCAACTAACTATCCACACCTCTGCATTGTGGAAGACTGGATTTGTGAGGAACAGATCACGGGCACTGATGCCTTACTGAGGAGGATGCTTCTTACAAACATCGCGAAGAATCATTCTCCTAAACAGCTCCAGGAAGGTAAAAACTTTGTTTGAAGCAGTATTCTTTCCAAATTGGTGGAAATACAGTGGGTTTGGAAGTGCGTAGCCATTTAATTGATTTGGTCATACTGCATTTGTATAAAGAAAAAGTTCTGCTGCAAGATTGTTAATATATGAGTCCTCCTGTCAAGAAGTGAGGAAAAATGTCAGAAGTCCAGTTTTACCAAGATCCCATTGTCTTTATTTTATAGCATTTTCCATGCTGCCTGGAAATCACACCCAGCTGATGCAGATTTTAGAACACTTAACACTTCTGTCAGCTGGTGAATTGATCCCATATGCAGAAGTATTGACAACACATATGAATTGCTTGCTGAATGCTGGAGTCCCTCGGAGGATTCTTCAGACTGTCAATAAACTTTGGATGGTTCTTAACACTGTGATGCCAAGAAGGTAGGTTCAAAATACTGTTTAGTTTGCTGCTGCAAATATAGGGGGAATGCCACTTTCTGTTTTAAAACTAATGGCATAATGCCTTTGTCTGAGAAAGTGGAGGTTGTGACTGAATAGAATGTGTTGGAGTTGCATTCATTTTTGTTTTGTTAAAATTTTTAGCCTTTTGTTTTTAAAAGGAAGGTAGTTCTTGTTTTCAGGGGAAATTAAGTCTCCAGTTTGCTTGAAATATAGAAAGGTCATTTTCTAAAGTACATTGTTTATGATATCTTATTGCTGAGGTATGAACTCACTCCAGTAAGAACGTGCCTTTTTCTGAGGAAGTGGCTACACTATTTGCAGCAAAAATGTCGTTTGGGTGCTGTGATTCTAGTATGAATGTAAGTTAACTATGTCTTACTGAACTTCAGTGGCTGCAAATGCAGTACGGGTTTTTCTGCTCCTTGATAGGCCTAGAAAAATACAGCTAATTGAGGTGAGCGAGTGCTCAGATGCTTGTGTGACCCTTTTTTTCATTATGGACTATCTATTAAAAAAATCTTTAAAATAATATCATTTTAGATTGTGGGTGATGACTGTTAATGCTCTGCAGCCTTCAGTAAAAATAGTCCGACAGCAGAAATACACTCAGAATGATCTGATGATTGATCCTTTGATTGTACTAAGATGTGATCAGAGAGTTCATAGGTAAGCATCTCCTTTAGCTTTTGATGCCCTGTGGTACTTATATTGCTGCATAGTGAGTACTATACATAAAGATGTCTCAGAAAACTAAAAACGTTCAGCACTTCAAAACATTTTCAATCTAGTCATATGAGCTTGTTAAGTTCCATCCTTTGCTGCACCATTTTCTTCTATTAAGCTTGTTGGTCTGAGGATTGAGTGAACTGTGCATGCTGTTTGAGCATGTCATATTGTCCAGCTGAGTGTCTTGTTAAACAACCTTACACGTAGTTCTGTTTTGGAAACTCTGGGATTTGCACATAGATCATCCATTTTAGATTAGTGTGTGAGAATTTGGTTTAGACATTGCAGCATGCTTAAAATGGCTGCTGCCACATGGTGGTGGTGGTGGTGGTTGTAACTGTAACATCCTTCCACTTCACAACTGTCTTTTGCCGTCCTTCATGGGCCTGTGAATATTCTCTTTTTGGGTAATGGTTTCTGCCACAGGGTGCTCGATGTGTATAACAAAGGTAGATTTGTTTCATTTCTCAACTAGGTCTTCTAGCAGTGCTTACAAATTAGTTCCTGTAGCTGTCAGTGAAGACAGAGGAGGATGTGTAAAGCTACATTATCGCTTTGATACAGAAGAATAAGCTGAGAATTTTAGTAGTGGAAATGGTCATAACTGATAGCAACAGACCATCTTATAAGGAGAACAAGAAATAAAGCAAAAAACCTAAGTCAGATTTTGTAATCTATAACTTTGCTTTTTCATAGAACTGAAGAAAACTGCATTTGTTATTCTAAAAAGGATATTGTTAATCATTTTAAAAGTACTTCAGCCTCTAGCTTTTTTCCTTCTAGTATCCTTTTTCACATCTTCTGTCAGTTGTGGTTTTATTTTTTCCCTTTTTGCTTTGTTTTTTTTTACTACCCTTCTGTTCATAATAAATGACTAGTAGTCATCTTGATTTGCTCTTCATGTTCTTGTTTGTATGCATCTGTCCCCCCTTGCCTTTTAGCAATTGAGCTGTTAATCCAATTTTCATTTGACTCGCTACAACTCTGCTAGACTTCAAGTTTCTATTGATGACATCTTTAATACCAACCCGTAGGTGAAATATTTAGATGTATGTCCCTTCAGCTCTGGCTGTAAATTGAAAATCCTACGTTTGTAAAACTGTCAGAGAGATTTATAATACAATGTGATTTGAAAACTATCATCTTAGTATTGTGGAAGCAGTTGTTCAGAGCTTCTCTGCTTTATTCTCTCTCCATTCAGATCATTATTTTGGCTTAATTGACATACAGCAGATACTTTTTTAGTTTCCTTTGTTTGTCAGAAATTAGTCTCTTCAGTAGTTCCTTGTTTTTGTAGAGTGGATGCATGCATATGCATGCATGAGAGAAGTAGGACTGAGTGGCAGGACAGCAGAAAGGCTTGTGACCTTTAGTATTTTGCTGTGTTAGAGAAAACAGCTTTAGTATGAACCAGAGTACAATCAAGTGAATCTTTGAGGAGTTCTTTTAGTTTGTTTTTATTGTTACTGTCTTATTATTCTGCCTACTGAAATGGCTTTTATTTTACGTGTTCCTATATCAGGAGCCCTCCTCTGATGGATATAACTTTGCACATGTTGAATGGATATCTTCTTGCTTCAAAAGCTTACCTCAATTCTCACCTAAAAGAAACAGCAGAGCAGGACATTAGGCCATCCCAAAATAATACAATGGGTCCAGAGGCCCCAGAAGTTACAAGGGAAGAATTAAAAAATGCATTGCTTGCTGCTCAGGTAAGGGGGAGGAATAGATATTAAATGCCATGAGGAAAGACAATGATAAATACAGAAATGGAAAATAAGTAAAAGGGTCTCTTCTTTTTTATTTTTTATTTTTTTTCTTTTTTGAACTGATTTCTATTACCGTGAAAAAGAAAGCAGCCTCTGCATTCAGATTGTTAAATATTTTCTGGGGAATTCCTGAGTAATCCTGTTTCACAGACATTCTTTTCTTATCTTTGTCTGGAAGAATGTCCCATATAGCGTCCCTCTTAGAGAATGATTTTTGAGTTAATGGAGGTTTTATACTTAAATGAGTAGCATAGTCCCCTCTGAAAACTGTGAATCGCATGGCCATGAGTGTATTTTGTCTGATCTGGATGCCTTAGGGGACCATTGGAGATATATTTTGAAACAATATATGATTCCTTTGAAATGACTGTTCTGATCTGTGATTATGGTAATCTGCTGGATTTAAGCTTTTGTTGAGATAATTTTTTTTAATGTTTTCTGGGGTTTGTGATTCTTGAACTGAGTTGTTTTTTTCTGTATAGAAAAACATTCTATAGCCTTTAGTTTCTTAAATTGCCATTACTTTGTATTTTATTTTGTTGCTTATTTCTTTTTTTTTATGCATGTTCTGTTGCTTATTTTCTTCACAGGACAGCGCTGCTGTGCAGATTCTTCTAGAGATCTGCTTACCTACAGAAGAAGAGAAAGCTCAGAACAGTAATACATACAGTTTGCTAAAGAGTGTTCAGAGTACCACAGGTCCTAAGAGTCCAGAACTAGAGGAAGAAGAAGACAGTTTGCTGTGTAATCTTCGAGAGGTCCAGTGTCTGATCTGCTGTCTGCTGCATCAGATGTATATAGCTGACCCCAACATAGTAAAACTAGTTCATTTCCAGGTCTGGTTTGCGTTATTTTAGTTCTTTCACGTTTCCTCTGGTTTAGGAAAGAGCCAAAATAAGTGGTCAAAGAATGCTGGATGCTGTTGTGTTCCTCACAAATTACAAAAAGACACTCTTCTTCCCATCTTCCCAAATTTCCTCCAAATTTCTGTGCTTTTGCTCAGTGTTGTAGTTGAGAGGGGAGCAGCTAAACTATGCCTGTTCCTCATTGTTAAACACATGCTTTGTTTGTGCCTTTGCCATTTTTTTTATACTGAACTTGTGCATCCATTCTAGGCCAAGGAAAATTGGCATACTCATCTTGTAATTACTTGTTCCACATCTTATGTGGGTTACTTTTTACTGGCCATTTTCTTAAATTAATATATCCATTATTCAAAACTGTAATTTGGCTTCAAATGTAAACCTCTTCTTATCTTTCCTTTTTGCTAGGGCACAATGTATCTCGTTAGAGTAGAAGGAGAAAGGATGCCCCTTCCAGAGCAGCTGTAGGCCTTCACAAAAAAGAAAGGGGGGAAGCCTAGCAAATTTTTTATATAAATATGTTTTTCAGTGTGTGTTAAATTGCTCATTGCCAGATGGCAGTCTCTTTAAAAGCAGTTAATTTGCCTTGACCTGGAACTGATTAAGTGACTGGAAAAGTTATAGTGGTGCAGTTGTGAAATAAGCAAGTTGGGGCCTATAGTGGCATTTGGAACACAGGGCAAAGACACAAAAGAAAAGTGTCACTGCAGCCTGGTTTAGTTTGCGGAGCAGAAGGAGAGTTTATATTGTAAATAATAGATTGAGTCCTGTGGATAAAGAACTGATTCAGACTGTGGGTGTGTCACCCAGCCTGCCTCGTGTTGCCTTGGGGGTACAGGCCTGTTGCTTGTCTTTCTGAACAAAAAAGAGTTGCAAGTATATTTGTTCTGAAAAAAAGCATTAATGCAGAACTAATTTAAAACTTTAATTGAAGCAGAATTTTTAAAACACACCTTGGGCCTATCTGTTTTCTTTCCTTAATCCCACAGGGTTATCCGTGTGAACTTCTGGCACTGACAGTGGCGGGGATTCCATCAATGCATATCTGCCTGGATTTCATACCTGAGCTCATTGCCCAGCCTGAACTTGAAAAACAGGTACTGTGCAGTCATCTAGTTTGAGAATCACTGTTAAGTAATTAACACTGATAGAGTATTGGTTAGGGGGAGAAAATAAAAGGATCTCTTAAAAATAAGTCTCGTTCTAACCTGCCCAATATATTAAGGTATTATCTAGCACTTTTACCTTAGATTAAAGGCCCCGCCACCAAATTTGGGGTTGCAATGACTCCTCTAACACAACTCTGTACACTTGTTTAGGAGATGCTCATGAATTTCAATTTTACTTTCAAAAACATGAACAAAAGCACTTGCAATAACAACTTCAATTTTTTTATTGCTTATGTATCAGTTGGCAAAAGTTTTGCCTACTTAGTTTTTAGCTGATACTGTATAGCTAGAGGAACTTGCATAAAGGTTTAGATTTTGAAAACCTTTTTTTTGCCAAGATACTCTGCAGAACAGAAGAAGCAGACTAAAGATCAAAATTCTATTCTTTCTCATGAAAAGTTTGACTACTAAGTCTTTTTTCCAGGGAATATTACTACTGTTTCTTGAAGCAAGCTCAGCAAAGGAGGAGTCAGGAATTTGATTTTTTTTAAATATTTCACCTCTATTTTTGAAGGCCTTCTCATTATGATTGTGAAAAACAATGGCAAATAAGTGTTAATTATTACTTTCTAAAACAATTTATAGACCCCGATTTGGTATACTGTGACAAGGGGAGATTACATATTTGGCTAGCCCTCAGTAACTGGAATTTGTTGGGCTAAAGAAACCTTAGTTCTCTGTATCAAACCAACTTCCTAGTTGCTCTTATTCAATCCCTTTTAAACACAAAGTTACTGCTCATGAGAAGGCACTCAAGTAAAGTGTCTAGAAAAAACTAGAACACATTTGACATTTAACAGCTTTTACAAGGATTACATTGTAAATTATGTGTTTCTTTGTTGCTCGTTGTTAATGTTGGAACAAATTGTGTCTGTGAGGGAGAGTCTGAAAGGCTAACTGATACTTGATTAATGTTAAACATCTGATTTTTTTTTTTATTTGTTAATGTCAGCAGAAAAAAATCACAGTGACTATTTTTTTAAGGTTTCTTTCACTTTCCTTTCCCTCTTGTAAAATGGAGAGTATTTATTAACTCCTAAGCTACTTGAAGAGCCTTGGATTGAAATTGCAAAGCAATTTATAACTTTATTGCTTGTTTTTCTTTTGTCTTTCACCCACTTAACAGATATTTGCTATCCAGTTACTTTCATTTTTGTGCATCCAGTACGCACTACCTAAATCTCTCAGTGTGGCTCGTTTAGCTATCAACGTGATGGGAACCCTACTGACAGGTAAGCATTCCAGCAACTCCTAAATGCATTGTTATGGAAGTTAGATTTGTCTAGGTTGAATATAATTGTGCCAAAATGCCACTGTGTTAATTACGATTGTAAAAGTAACAACAATTCTTGACTGGATTTTGATAA
Source organism: Anseranas semipalmata (assembly GCA_013399115.1). Taxonomy (NCBI): domain Eukaryota; kingdom Metazoa; phylum Chordata; class Aves; order Anseriformes; family Anseranatidae; genus Anseranas; species Anseranas semipalmata. The sequence continues at coordinate 168,144 of VXAA01004978.1, read as the reverse complement.
TAGTTCCTTTTTACTTAACCATTTCCTTTTCCTTTATAGTTTTAACCCAATCGAAGCGCTATGCCTTTTTTATGCCAACCTTACCTTGTCTGGTGTCGTTCTGTCAAGCCTTCCCTCCTTTGTATGAGGATATTATGTCTCTGCTTATACAAATAGGGCAAGTTTGTGCCTCTGATGTTGCTACACAGACAAGAGACTTTGACCCAATTATTACACGTACGTAAAGCTGCTTGTATTTCAATAGTAATGGCGGTGTCCCAGGGAGAAAATAATGTTAATGTTTCAAAAGTTTAAGCATAGTTTTAAGTGCAATATGAAATGTACTGTTGTTAGCTTGTAAATGTAGAAGGGATAGGGTTAGGTGGATTTACTGGGTTGGAGAAGTTAGAAGCTAAAGGGGCTGAAAGCACCCCTTTTATTAAGCTTAGTACTGCCTGCCTTCTGTTTTGTTTCCTCATTTGTGTCATTGCGAGATGTATCCCTGCAAGCAGGTGTTGTCAGTAGAATTTGCTGTTATAGTCCAAGGTTAAAACTTGAGCAAAGGCTTTTGGGAACACAAGGATGTTTTTATCCCACAGCTGAGGCATAATGGTTATATGAATCTTATTAGTCAAATGAGCAACCTGAAGTCTTATACATGAGATAGCATGGTTGGATAAATACATAGTGATAGTGTGAACAGGGATTAACTGTTTAAATCTATTGGTTGATTTTGAGCAAGTAATTTTGTCTTTTTTCTGTCTAAAGACAAATGTTCTATTCATGTGATACAATCTTCTCTGATGCTACCTATGCTGTGATATTTATATTTAAGACATAAGAGGGAATATAAAAAGAAACAAAGGAGGCAGATATAGATAAATGAAAAAAATGTTGTTGTAGTGTCTCTGGAAATAATCTGTGGAGTTAAACCTGGTGCATGAAATACTGATGGTTAAAATTTACAATTTCCTAGCATACATGTTTGTGTTGTGGCTGTAATATAACTATTGTATTTATTTATTTATTTATTTATTACTTTTTTAGGTCTTCAGCAACTAAAAGAGAAACCAAATGAAGTGTCAGGACTTTGTAAAGATTCACCTTACAAAAGTTGTTCAAGGGACGTTGCAAGCATGGACCCTGATGTTCAGTTATGCCAGTGTGTTGAGAGTACCATCATTGAAATAATTAACATGAGCGTAAGTGGAGTTTAGGAAGAACACAAATGAAATTATACCGTAGTTAGTCCCATGGCCTATGGTGTCTAAATTTGGAGAGAGCTGCCAAAGTGGATTGAGGAGCTGGAGCACAAGAAGTCCATGTTTTTCATTCATTGGATTCAGTTATGGCTGAACCTTGTTAAAAGAAAAGAATACTTCAAAGAGACTTACTTTGCTTCCAGTGAAAACTTTTGAGGCTGATGCAGTTGGTAGATCATTTCCGGTGAAAGCAGGTGTGATCTTTCAGGCTTGCTCAGTTTCACACTCTGTGTGACTCTGTGATACAGCAATGCACCCATAAAGGGTTTTGTAACACTGTGAACTGAGTACTTAATGTGTTGAGCGAACAGCAAAATGATGGTTAAGAAAAATTTGAGACTGGAGAGCTTTATTGAAATCCAAATGAACTACTGTTCCAGGGCCTTGCAGAGCAAGATGGAATAAAGTATTCCAAGGAAGACTCGAAAATGGTGTAAATAACTTGCACCATCACATTGATTACTAAGAAAAAGCTTTAACTTTTTTTTTTCTATTTGCTTTTTTTAAACCATTGCTCAAAAGTGAATTCATGAGTGAATAACTTCAAAATTAGCCAGCCTTCAGTGAAAGTTTGAAACTGGTCTCGAAGTTTGTTAAAAACAAAACCAAACCCTACAAATTGTACAAAATGAGGTGTATAAACATGATTGCTAAAGAATACACATTTTTAATGTAGCACAGGTTGTTCAGTATTTTGTAACCTCAGTTTAAAAGAGATGAGAAAGACCTCAAGAATTAAGTGGAAAGGTATCTTAGGTTGTCATCAGGATAAGATTAAAAAATGAAATTAGTGTTGGAGATGACAGTGCCAGAATGTAAATTTTCCTGTAGTGAAAAGGATGACAGATTTCAGCCATACCAAAGCAGTTACATGCAACTTAATGAACAAGAAGGCTGAATCCTTTGTGCTTACTGCATGCAATTGGTTGTTTTTTCATTTACAACAACTGCAGGAGTTAGCCTTGACAGATGTTTTCTGGCATTGCAGAAGGGTGTTTATGGTGCAATATTCTTGAAGGTTGCACAAGCTTTTATGCGAGGGAGCACATGGTTTTGCAGCAGAGAAAGAAAATGGTTTGGCTGTTGTGCCAGAATTGAATGTAGTACTTCAACACACTTGAAATGCTAAGTTTGGCAACCCCGTTTTGCTGTTTCTTGAACAACATCCAGGATCCTTAATTAAGTAAAATATTTTTCAATGAAAACCAGCTTATATTCCAGAAATAATGGTCTGATTCTTTAGTGTGACTTGAGAAAGTCCTGCGTAGCTCATCTTCTTCATGGGCTGGACAGTGAGTGGGAGACACTAGTACTGATTCCCATCTACATTCCAGGATTATCAGTGTTCTGTAACCATGTGATAACACCATCGGGCTACCAAGGATATTTTTTGTCATCTTGATGTAATGTATGTAAATAATTTAATTTTTTTTTTCCTGTTATGTGTAATTTTATACGCTGTATTGGTATTTAAATTAAAAAAAAAAAAAGTGGATGATTTGGATCAATTCATAGGTGCTTATACTTTTAATTTGGAAGGGAGTTGCCGGTATTGATTGACGTTGCCCGGTGTAAGCCCGGTGTAAGCGGAGGGACGCTTCTTTGGGGCGCACGGCAAAGGCCCAACTCCAGCACCACCAGCCTGGCGGCTGGATGAGCTCGTCTGCGTGGTTGCTCAGCAACGAGTACAACCCGGAAGCCAACAAGGCCCTTCGCGATTGGTTCTAACCGTGCAGCCGGGGGAGGGGGCAGCGAGAACGGCTTAGTGTACGGTTTGCTGATTGGTGACTCAGCTCCCTTTCCCGTCAGCCGATTGGCGGGCGGTGCCGAGGCCGCGTCGGAGGCGGGAAGGACGGTCACTGAGGAGAGCCGCCGTCGCCTCTGGTGAGCGGTCGAGCGGCGCCGCTCGTCGCCTTGCGCGGGGCGGAGCGGAGCGGAGCGGGGCGGGCTCGCCGGCGGTGGGGAAGAAGGGAGGAAAGTGGTTTTCTGGGTGCCCCTACCTCTTAAATCAGATTAAGAGGCCCAGGTGCCTCAGCGCAGGCAGGGCTGAGGCGCGCGGGAGAATGACAGCAGCTTCTCTCTCGGCGCTCCCTGCCCGCAGCGAGGCCGAGGAGCGCTCCCCGGGGCTGGAGCGGGGCCGCGGCGGTGTCGGATTCCCTGGGGAGGGGCCCCCGGGGCGGCCCGCAGGCGCTCCCGAGAGGAGCAGGCCGTGGTCTCCGTGCTCCCGGTGTCTCCGGCTGTTGCCGCCTTCTGCCCGCTTTGGTCCGGAATCCTTCCTACCACCCCCACGGGGCCTGCGCTTTCCGGGGCAGAGATCACTTCAATTCAATTCAAAACAGTCCTCGTTTAAGAGATCCCCCCTGAATGTTCTAGGGAAAAGCCTTTTATCTGGGCGCGGTTACGGTTTTGGAAGGAGGGGTTGGGTGTAAACTCGTGTTAGCGATCTCTTTTTGCTAGGACTTATTTTACTGTTGAGAGAGTTGATGATGAAGATGAATCGTGCCATAGCTGGGGATTTTTTGATAATTATATTTACTCATTAAAAGTCAGATGAGGACACAGGTTAGTGAGTTCATGTATCACAGAAAGACTGCCAGTTTAAAATTGTGGTTTTATGTTGTAGATGATAAAAACCTGTAAGATAATTTTCAGTGTCTTTTAAAAGCTAGTGTTTTTTTTTTTTTTTTTAAGGCTATGTACATCTAGTATTTTTAATTCAGAATTTCAGCATTTTAGCATGATAGGGAATCTTTTATTATCCAGAATGAGAGAAATGTGAGATAATACTAACAGAATAGTAAAGTGAATTACAGCTCATTTTCCCCTAGTAACCACTGTATTAACAGTGCAAGAAAGGTGTTGGTTTAAAACATATCGTTTTTAAAGTCAGAGTCCGATTTTACTTTCCCATTGTTATAAAATAAACACTGCAAGCTACCCTTGCCAGCTGTATCATTGTAGCTTGCAGTGTCTTGGAGTTCAGGCTAATGGACCTGCATATTGAAACACTTCTTTTCTTAAATAGTTCTTTAAATATCCTGAAATACTTTCACACCAAGGGTCTGGGTTCTTACCCCAACAATATTCCTTCTGAGAAGTAGAATCTAAAATGATGTATGCATTTCATTCATTTTTTTTTTTAATTGCTTAAATTGCTGATGTTACTCTCAGATGGTGGTAACTTGTTTGTGACGAGGACTAGTGTGACAAGTATAAATTCCTATATGCCAGTTCTGTTAATATCCTGAACTACTTAGCCATCTTATCAGGTTAGCAGTTTCTGCTTGTTTTTGTTTGGTACCATATGTTGTTTCAGACTTTGCCTGGTTGTTAATGTTGACTTGTTAATACTGTGTTTTATTGCAGTTATAAACCTGAAATAAACAGGGGGAAAAGCGGCAATGTCTTCTGATGTGTCAGAATACACTATTGGGGGAGTAAAGATTATATTCCCTTGCAAGGCTTACCCTTCACAGCTTGCTATGATGAATGCTGTAAGTAGAACTCATATTAACATCTGCTGAGCTAATAGCTTATGCTTTGCTGTACCTGTCAGCCTTTAGAAAACTAATATGTTAAATTCAAAGCCTCTGATATCTTGGGAATTTCAGTTGTAATGTAACTTACTGCTCTCTGTGCTGTACAATGGTATCTGGCCCTGACTAGGTAATGTTGAAGTACATTCTTAGATTTATGAGCATTGATGCTAAGAATCAGGTTGTGTTATGTAATATATATGCTTATTTAAGTAAATGTATTCTAATACAAATTTTATGTAATTTTGCAAGTATATAGGAGGAAATGATTTAGTAAAACGTCTTTTAAACAGAAAGTAGTACTTCAGTAAGTTTTCACTTTCTTGAGAGTTTTTTTTTTAGGGAATTATACTTGACGTTTAAGTTGAGAAGTTTTAAACATTTTTTTTTTTTCTGTGGGACAATTGTATTTGTTGTCTGACAGATGTTTTCAGTGTTTTGGTTCTGTAAGATTAAAGAAAGCAAGCTAGCCCCATCAGGTGTTGTGAACAGGTAAAGATGTCACAGTCCCCTGTAAGTGAACCTTATGGGGCATGTTTCTCTTGAGAAAAATACACCTAAGGTTGTTGTCCTGTTGTTATTATTAAATATGATTGGGAGGGATTGTTTCTGTTTTTTACAAGACAGCAGGTGTCCTGATCTGTTTTTAGAAGCATAGTTAGATGTCCTCTTTTTTTTTTTTCTGTTAATTCTGATTTTGTTCTTGTTATTCTCCTTAAAGATTGTTAAGGGCTTAAATAACAGGCAACACTGTTTATTGGAGAGTCCCACAGGAAGTGGCAAAAGCTTAGCGTTACTTTGTTCTGCGTTATCATGGCAGCAGTCTATGTATGGTAAGTTGTTTTAATGTCTGTTTGCATAGTTTTTATTACCAAAGTATGTTATAATGAATTGTGGTTGTTTTTCAGCCTTTGAAAAATTGGTTTCAGGAGTCTAGCTAGGTCTTTGTCCCTGGTTATACATATTGCCTTATTGGCAGCATGGCATTAGGCAAACAAAACAGTAACGGCCAGTAATACTGAGCAAAGTAATTGTCATGTTAAAATGGATTTAGCTATCTGCTATCGTAAGGGAATTATATGGCTGTTGAAACTTTAAAAGAAAATATTTGTGGCTGGTAGTTAAGCAGATTGAATTGCAAAAGAGTGGTATTTTTCAGTTCTGCAAGTTGTTACAGTTCTTTGCACTGCAGTTCTTCAGAGTGATGACAGCTTGTTCAGACTGTGTAGCATGTGGAGGGATGTGAGGTTTATAACTGGTACCTAAATGAAGTCTTTCATCTTAACTGTTATGAAAGTCTAGTTCTCATGTATAATGCCGAATAGGTTTTAATGGAAGACAAATGACCGTGTCCTTTATCTTCCTTAGAGAAATTGCTGATTAAATCGTCATGTGAAAAGGAAGACAGAGAGCCAGAAGCCTTACCACCATGTCGCTGTACGTGTCATTCCCAGTCTGAGGGAAGTGAGGCTGCTACAAGTGTGAATCATGGTGCTTCTTGTTCTTTTAATAATTATGAAGCAGAAAGTTCTGTAAAAACTGGAAACCTACCAACAAACCCAGGTAACTTCATATATAGGCAGCTAAAAATCTGTTCTAGCAATAAAATACATAGCAATGATGTCACTTTTTATGCTTTCAGGTCAGGGACTATTTTACCATCATAATAGCAGAATACTACTTGATTCCACCCTGCATGGAATTGGTAGTCTAGAAATTACCTACATCATGTGTCTTAACCATTTATAATAAATCTTAACCATTTATAATAAATTCTATTTTAAAAATGTTGCCGTTGCTTAATGCATTTCTAGTAGTGGACATGTATTTTTTTAAAAAAAACTTTATTTTACAGAATGCAAGGAAAACAATACCCTAGCTTCAAAATTGTCTGCCAAAAAAAGAGCATCTCTGTGTGGAAATGAGGGTGATGATTTTCAAGTAGACAGGAAAAGGATTCGTCCTTTAGAAACTGAGCAACAGGTGAGCAAAGTTTATTGGCAGTAAGATTATCCAGGCATAGCTCTCAAACAAAGCTGTCAAATACCAATCAGCATTTCCGAGAAAGGCATAGAGAATCGTTGAGTCATGTCACAGTCATAATTTAGATAGACAGATTTCATTCGTTTTTGTTGTAACGAAGGAGCCCATTGTTGCATTAAATTATTCATAATACCATGTCCTATGTGACTTCTTCCATATTTAAGCACTTAGTATCCCCGAAGTGTATTTATTACCAGGTGATCTGTAATGTGTAGTGAAAGTAAGTGATTCCAGAGTTGAGCGCTCTTGCAAATATATTTTAAAAATACAAATAATACTGTATTAGAACAGTGTTTTATAATCTTTCGAATGTAGTTATCTCTGGCCTATGATATGGAGTGCGGTATTTCTGTAATGTTTTCATCATTTTCATCGGTATTGGTATCACATGACTTAGTACTTATGTTCAGATGTGTGCTGTAAATAGCTTTAATTGCTTCAGAATAATGTTCAGATGGTTTCTTTTGTTTAAGTTTTTAGATTAATATGGCTTTAATTGTTATTTTAGTTGTGGAAGTTTTCTTCTATCTACAGTATTATAATCTCTATCAGTTTCGTAACGGTGTCAAATAAAAAGAGCTCAGCAGTAGTTAACTGTTAAAAAATTTTATAAATTTTGTTGTTGCTGTTACTGAACTGGTAATTAGAATTTTATAGCTCTTCCCAAGTGACATTCGTATAGCTTAGATTTGGCTAAACTCTTGATGAATATTACCAACACACTGTGTTACTGAAATGGATCCAGTGGGAAAACAACTGAAACGAAATCATTCACAGCTATTGTAAGCACATCCTTCTGTTCAGTATATTTTAATGCAGTACTTTGTTTTTCCCCAACAGGTTAGAAAACGTCATTGCTTTGCAAAAGGAGTGCAGCTAGTTGATGCTTTAGAAGTTTATCATCAAAGAAAAAATGGGGAGCTGATTGTTCACTCTGAAAAAAGTGTGAAAAACACTACATTTTCTCCCAAAACAGTAAGTAATGTCATATCTTTTACATCATGATTGTTAGTTCAAGAGCAATTTTTCTGACTGTAAAGAGATTATGCATAAAATACAGCTTGCTAATACAGGTTTGCAAAACACTGCGCCTCCAGCTGCTTTACAGCCTAGTAAGTTGCTTTAAAGTAGTATATCATCACTATCAACAGCAAGAACTGCAATGGCTTTTACTGGTAATGGTGGTGTCTAACCAATGGGGTTTCCAAAGTGTAAATTATTTCTATTCAAGTTGTTCTTCTAAACAGTTGGTTGAATTCTTTTAGCCATGGTTCCCCGACAGCAAAGAATCTGGCCCAGCAATTCAGCCTGTAAACTTTTAATACGTAACAGCAGTTGTATAGCATGTATAAACCTGCATGTTGTATCTGAATTTGTAGTGGATTTGTGACACTGTGGAAGAACTTGAAACTAGGACCGTGGAAATTAAATGAGATCACTTGACAGTTTGTAGATTTTGTTCAACTTGCCATTCTGTGTTTTGTGACATACGTAGTAAATGAGAGACAGCATTTAATATTAACACGTGTGTCTTTAAAGCATTAAAAAAAGTAGAGTGAAGAAAGTTAGAGCTGATCTTTACAATTTGTTATAACAAAATATCACTAATAAATATTACACATGATTAAGAAGAAAAATCCTGTGTTACTGTAAGAGATTTATTTTTTTAATAAAATGGTCGCTTTCATAGCAGAGGTATCACAGAAGTTGAGGTACAAATATGCAGCTGTTTCTGCAGCTTTCTGCTAGGCATTCTCTGCAATTCTCGGTGTTTGAATTTTATTCATTTTACACAAAAGTTGGTTTAAGCAAAAGCAGTAGAAGAAAAAATATGACACCGTGCAGAGATGAATGTCAGATGCTTGATTACATTAGTGATGTAGCTCCCACAAATGCTTGTCAAAGGCTGTGACAGAATAGTTCTTGTCAATATTAAGATACAGGAGAACATCATGAAATTGTATGAGTTTGAGACAAATGTGAGAGAGGAATGAGGTGTGCCCCTCATTTCTTTATTCAGTATGGAAATCTACTTTCTTTTCAAAAGGCAAAGAACATTCTCTCTTTCCTATTTATTTTTTTATGTTGTTTCATAGTAATACCCATCTGTAGATGACTCTCCCTGTAAGTACAGGGATTTATATGCATGTTTGGAAATGTGCTTGGTCTCAACAAGCATTTGGATTCTCTTGCCTCTTTTCCAACAGCACTTGGTCCTTCATATGACTCAAAGTAGCTTTTATTTTAATCGGTGTTTGTTCTAACTTCAAGAGCTGCTTTCTAGTATACCCTGCTTTTGTAAACACAAAACAAGCTAAAAGCTTTGGTATCACTTTAAGAGACTGGGAGATAAATCTTCCCTTGACAGAAGTGAAGCTGTTTTCTAGGTCATTTGATGGGAAGTAATTTTTATTAGTTTTGGAAAGCTCCATAGATCTTTGAGTAGGATATGAAATGCTTTGTGACCCTGAACTTCAGTTGGTACTTTGAAACACAAAGGCCAGCAGAGTGTGCTGTTGATTTTCAAATAAAAAGATCTTTCTTATTTGATTGTCAGATTTGCTTTAGGTACTTTTTGTGGAGGTCTGAAAAACTTGGCTAACAAGTTCTAGAAACTTCATGTAGTGAAGAAAATTGAAGACTTTTAGTATAGATCAACTAACTGTTAAAAATCAGACTATGATTCAGTGTTTTATTATTTTTAAGAAAACTATTTTTTGTAACGGTAGCTGAGCTGTATGTTAGTGCATTATAATGTACTTTCCATGGGTCTGATTTTGCAGACAGACAATACAGTATACTGCTCAAAGTTTAAACACCACACTTTTTACTACTTGTTTTATGTGAAATGTGTTTATTTTAAAGTTTCTTTTTAAGAATGAAAGGAGTGTTAATTTCTTTTTTTAAAAAGTTTATATCTAAGAATGAAAGGACAAGGTATTATTTTCCTGTGATGAACTTTTACTTTAGCAGGTTGAGAACTTGTCTGATGTCAAGAAACAATTGCAAAACATAAAGCCTTACTTATCGTTGGTAGCTTTGCAACTAAATTTTAGGTTTAAAACATGAAGACTGTCACAGCATAGGCTGTCAAGTATAAAAATGCTTTTTTAATGTGGCTTACCCTGTTTGAAAGTCTGCTGAGATATGTTCAACACTGTTACTGTAATTGACTATGCATTTAGGATGATAGAATAATTCAGTAAAAATATTTATTCTGTTCAATATTTAAACTTTTTGGCATATTGTTTTAGGAAGTACAGCACCTTGAACAACACGCAAAATGTTAGCTAGTTCCCCTGAACAGTGCTGTTATCAACAATAGCACGACAACAAAATAGTGTTAATGTGAACGCATTTGAAAATGTCTGATTAAGTCCCTCATTGTTGTATAAGTCATTCTATTGATGCTATTTAAGTGTGCACATTGATTGAAAATTGTTTCCTAGTACTTGCTAAATGGCAAAGAAATTTTCATTTCTTTTAGTAAAAGCTGTGACAAAGTAATCTGTAACATTTTGAAATTGTGAGAGGAATTCCTCCATTTCTATTTTTCGTAAGCAATGAGATAATCCTCCCTTAGTATAACTTGTTTCATTGCAGTCAGTCCTGTGCTCAAGGCAGAGTTAGCTCCCTGTCAAGCATTTTTTTTTTTTTTTTTATAGCTTAACAGAGAGGGAATGGGTTGGTTGGTGCATGAGCATGAGAGGTGCTTCTGAGTGTTGTTGCAACAGAAGATCACCTGCAGATCCAGTGGGTGTAGGATCTTCTCCTGAGGTGACTGCCTGTTCTTAGCTGCTTTCAGTCCAGAGGCTGGGAATCCATTTCTGTCCACTAGCTGTTAGTGCTTGTGAGAGAGGGCAGTTCTAGTATGAGATTAAGATGAGAAATTATACCCTTACGGTACTTTCTATTACTTCTGTGGAAGCATGTGGTCTGAGAAACTGGGGCAGCTGGGTTAAGGAATCCCCATTTATACTTGGTTTAAAAAAAAAAAAAGTAAACAGTAAATGGAGAGTAGTGTAACAAACACTTGGGGTATCAAAAAACAACTGTGAAAAGAATCTGTCTTAATGTGCTAGCCTATTGCAGTTTAACATATTGCTTACAACCTTCACAATGGAGTTTGAGTGACTTCTGTTACACATTCCAGGAGACTGGCAGCCTGTTACAATCAGGGTCTGGACTCCAGAATAGGCTAATTTACCGCGATGGGATGAAGAAAGTTGTGGATTTGTATTACACGCTCTCACCTGACACCGTATCTGATCCTTTACCTGCTGACTGACGTTTTGAATGAGCTCTTTGAAGCAAGTTCCAGCTTAATTAAAACATTTGCTTGGTTAGCAGTGATCTGTGAAAGCCTGTGATAAATATTGAACTGGGTTCACCTGCTGGTTACTGTGAGAGGATAAACAGCTGCTTTGTGTACTTTAATCAACAGGCTGCAGCAGCAGAATACTGTGCTTTCTGAGAGCATATAAAGGAATAGTTGAAAAGCTCTGGTAATGTCATTGCTGATATCTTACTAGATTGTACTTGTGTGATATTTCACACAAGAAGTATTCACTGCTGTATCATTTAGATGGCTTTGTAACCAGGAAATGTAGATGGAGATATGAAGAACTCCTCTTATCTCTTTGTGTTTCAGAGATCACAGCCTCGGTGTTTGTTTAGCTCTATTTTACACATAGGACAGGTCGGTGGACTTGATTTATTCTTTTATTAATCTGACTTCTACGTTTTTGCCATATAAATATTGATGTGATAGGCTGTTTTATCTGCCTGCTGACAGAAGTAAAAACAAGCTGGATTAGCCCAAGGTCCATATAGTCTGGTATCAAATCTCTAGCAACGTCTGTTACTGGATGTTTCTGATGAAATACTGTGGAAAGTAGAAGGGTATATTTTTTTACCCTCCAAAATAGAAAAAATCTCTATCCTAGATTCAAACAGCTGAAAATAGGTTCAGTTCTGAAGCCAGAGGGTATTGTGAAATAGTTTTCTATTGTTTTAATAATTCATACTCAACCCCCTCCCCCATTTATAAATTCTTTCATAAGTAAATTTAAAAGTTTTATAATTTTGGTATAGTTTAGCCAGTTTCTCTGTGTTACGGGTCTAAAGGTTTGTTCTTTGAGGTAACGCTACTATAGGAACTTCCATATTGGCATTATCCCTTTGTTCAGTCAGAAGGTATTCTCCCTCCTTTTTCTGGAGTAATGGCAGATTAACACCACCATGTTAGTTTTTCCTGTGTGATATTGGCAGTAGTTTATTTTGTAGAAATATAGAATTAAAATAGCTTGTTTTTAATAAAATTTAAAGATGGTCAAACGATTTTCTAAAGGACAACAAAGAATTCAAATGTAATAATGCAAATAACATGAAGAATTAAACTATGTTTTTACCATTTTATTGAAATTCCTCTTTGTTATAAAGGACCTTCTAAAAAGCTTTTTATTTATTTATCTGTTTAGGGCTGGTGGCGTCTGTGGCTTTCAGAAATGTTATGACTACTGCAGGCAGTGTTATACTTTTAATGGTTACTATAAAAATCAGTCTGAGTTTATAACTTTCTCAATGCTGATTTTTTTTAAAACTTTTTTAAAATTAGAAGGTAACATTTTAAAACTGGAATAGTGGCTAAAGTTGGCTTCTTAAAGCCAATATTATATCAATTTCAAATATAACAAAAACTTTTAAGGCCACCTGTAAAATACTGTTCTTATGTGTAAAGGCTTATAATTTACACTCTCTTTTAAGTCATCTTGTGAGAAGAAATATCTTTATTTTTGTTTTAAACCCGTCATAGAAGAGGTTTCTGTTAATGTGTATGTACATTTATATTTATATTTGAACTGCATTTTCCTATTGTTGGAACAACTTTTACAAAATGGCTGCTTGATTGGTCTTAATGTTTTTCTATTACTTCTATTTGGCAAACTAAATGTGGGGCTTTGCATTAGCAGTGAAGTATTAGTGATATGGTGTCATCTTTGAATTCTGCAAATGTATTTTACCTCTGAAAACACAATCTGACTTGAATTAAAATGAAGAGCAAAATGCATTCCTAAAGGCCCTACAGAGTAGCTAAACTGCTTCTGATGCATTAGTTGTTAGTAGGTTAATGTGGTGTTCATTATTTCAAAGAGCAAAACAGAATATAGTTGATAGAACTATCAAGGTACGATTTGCATTGCAGTTTTGTGTGAGTACAAACTGAGTTGAGTATTGCCACATATGTAACATATACCATATGTCAGCTGTTTCCTGCTTCACTGCTGACAAGAGCCCCATTCATAACTCTTCTTTTTATCCTTTCAGTGAATAAGTAATTATTCAATATAGAAGGCAGGATATTTGGAACTGGCCATTTAATGTGGCAGCACACCGTAATGAGATCTGCTGTTACTGGCAACCTGAGAGGGGAATGTAACAATTCCAGCATGGGTGTAACTTTATCTGCTTTGAGGGCCTGTTTATTTGGCACATCAGTGAACCTTTTATCCCAGTGAGTGACAGCTCCAGAAGGGTTACATTTACATGCATTCTATCATGTATTGTGATATTTAATGGTGGACAAGGCTGAGTGGGACTGAGGGTAATGTGAACTTGCTTTTCCTCAGAGTGCAGGCTAAAAGACAGCTTGATCCCCCAAATTGTGGTGTAACACACGGCATGACTTAGCATTTGTTTATAATGGATAATCTTAGTGATTACAATTAAAAGGGGAGGGAGGAGTATTTGAGCTGGCAGCTACACGTTGTTACTTGCACTATCAAACTGAAAACCAAATACAATCCTTTTTATACTAGAAGAATTCATTATTTTTATGGGAGGTATGTGTAGACAGTTACGAGTTACTTGTTTTCCATGCGTCTTTTCATGCTAATTATTGTAATTTTATGACAATTGTTCTGGTATTTTATATTATGAAAGATATTAAAAAGATGGTGCTTCTCAGGAAGAAAAAACATTGGCTTTTAACAAATATCTTACAGGATTAGGTTCTGCTTAGAATTATTCCCTATTTGTCTTTTATTCTCATAGTTACTAAATGGCCTTTGACATAATAGCATGTCAAACATGTTTCTAATTGAGTATACATGAGATAGACTATTTTATCTGAAAACAGATTTCATTAAACTGTCTAGATTTCTTTTGCTTGCTTTAATGAAAAATGTTCTCAGTATTTTAATTTGGGGGTCTTGTGCCAAGGTTTTCTTCTTTTAAGGTGCTAAACACTTCTCGGTTTGTAACAGAAGTGTCCTTATGCCCGAGTTTAAATATGAGAAGTTCCTTTACTTTATTCACGTCTATTACATGTGTAAATACTCCATGGGAGAAGCAATTCTTTCGACAATTAGGTTATGATAAGGTTGTACCTAGTGACTGCAGAAAGTATTTTAAGATTTTCAGGCATGAGAGGATGTGATGTGCATGCTTTAACATTTCTTAACTTTTTGCAGTTTGATAGGCCGACCTGGTGATTTAACAGGATATCTTGAACTATCCCAGAGGGCGTTTTCTAAATAGACTATAAACAGATTTGGCATGTTCATCTTGCAGTGGGATTTTGTTAATCTTTTTTTGTTGTTGTTTTGGTTTGCAGTCTTTCAGCTCTTGCACTGAGTGTTCCTGTTCTTCTGGAAAAGAAGCTCATAAAGATGCTAGTAACACAAAGAAGAAAGACAATGGAGATCAGTCGTTCATTCCCAAAATATTTTTTGGAACACGAACACACAAACAAATATCCCAGATTACCAGAGAGTTGAAGAGAACAGCATATTCCAGTGTCCCTATGACAATTCTTTCTAGCCGGGATTATACCTGTATTCATCCAGTGGTATCTAGTAGTATTAGTAACAGGAATGAACTGTGTGTAGAATTACTGGAAGGAAAACATGTGAGTAATTTTGTTTTGGAAAATGAGCATTTGCTTAAAGATATTAGAGTGAAACGTAGTTAAAAAGTTGGGATAATTAACATTTTTGATATCTTTATGCTATGTTGGTTAAATGTATCTGGTAAATTGGTTTAAATTAAATATCAATTGTTAGAAAATGTTGATACACAGTATCAAAGTTCAAAAATATACAATAGGAATAATATTTATTGTTGATTATACTTGCAAGCTTAGTTATAATTTCAACAAAATTTTGTTTTACTCAAAACATTTTCCGTTAAAAATGATGAAGTTACATGTTCAGGACTGGTGTCTTTGCACTTTATTTTGGTTGCTTGTGTGTAAACTTTGGTTGTGCTGCATACAATGTGTGGGATGACATAGTTTTCCAGTTATCTTTATTTTTCTAGCTATTTAGTTTCTTGTAGCATATACATAAATGTTAAGAACCCTTTCTGATCCATCCATATTAATCTATTCATGATGTGTTTTTCATTATTGCCCATCGTATAAAGTAGCTGTTATAAATGTTTCCAGTAAATAAAGTCAAATGCAGATAATGACTTTGAAGGTTTTAAACTTAGTTGTTTTTTCATTATTTTTGTAACCTCTAACTATCTGTGCTTATTTGCTTTTAGGGCAAGTCCTGTCTTTACTATCATGGTGTTCATAAACTCAGTGAACACCATGCCCTACAGTCTGCACATAAGACTTACCAAGCTTGGGACATTGAAGATCTAGTGAGCCTGGGAAAGAAGCTTCGTGCCTGTGCATATTTTGCAGCCAGAGAGCTCATGGTGGGGGCAGATATTGTATTTTGTCCTTATAATTATCTCCTAGACCCACAGATACGGGAGAGTGTAAGTATATTTGGAAGAGAGAGGTTGCAATAACTGAAGTTAAAGTGAAGTTTAAAGCAAACAAATGAAACAAAACACCAAGATGTTCAGTGGCCATGGTCAACTGAAATCCTATTTATATCCAAATATAGTCTACAAATAACTCCTGGATTAAAGAATTTTCTTCTCTACTTTCTCTTTTCTTTTCTCTTTTCTTTTCTCTTTTCTTTTCTCTTTTCTTTTCTCTTTTCTTTTCTCTTTTCTTNTTTCTTTCTTTCTCTTTTCTCTTTTCTTTCTTTCTCTTTTCTCTTTTCTTTCTTTCTCTTTTCTCTTTTCTTTCTTTCTCTTTTCTCTTTTCTTTCTTTCTCTTTTCTCTTTTCTTTCTTTCTCTTTTCTCTTTTCTTTCTTTCTCTTTTCTCTTTTCTTTCTTTCTCTTTTCTCTTTTCTTTCTTTCTCTTTTCTCTTTTCTTTCTTTCTCTTTTCTCTTTTCTTTCTTTCTCTTTTCTCTTTTCTTTCTTTCTCTTTTCTCTTTTCTTTCTTTCTCTTTTCTCTTTTCTTTCTTTCTCTTTTCTCTTTTCTTTCTTTCTCTTTTCTCTTTTCTTTCTTTCTCTTTTCTCTTTTCTTTCTTTCTCTTTTCTCTTTTCTTTCTTTCTCTTTTCTCTTTTCTTTCTTTCTCTTTTCTCTTTTCTTTCTTTCTCTTTTCTCTTTTCTTTCTTTCTCTTTTCTCTTTTCTTTCTTTCTCTTTTCTCTTTTCTTTCTTTCTCTTTTCTCTTTTCTTTCTTTCTCTTTTCTCTTTTCTTTCTTTCTCTTTTCTCTTTTCTTTCTTTCTCTTTTCTCTTTTCTTTCTTTCTCTTTTCTCTTTTCTTTCTTTCTCTTTTCTCTTTTCTTTCTTTCTCTTTTCTCTTTTCTTTCTTTCTCTTTTCTCTTTTCTTTCTTTCTCTTTTCTCTTTTCTTTCTTTCTCTTTTCTCTTTTCTTTCTTTCTCTTTTCTCTTTTCTTTCTTTCTCTTTTCTCTTTTCTTTCTTTCTCTTTTCTCTTTTCTTTCTTTCTCTTTTCTCTTTTCTTTCTTTCTCTTTTCTCTTTTCTTTCTTTCTCTTTTCTTTCTCTTGATGTTTATGTATTGCAAGTAATGCTTCCCCTGTTCTTATATTTGAACTAATCAGTCGCATGTTTTTTTAATCATTGGAAAATAAACCCTTGTAAACTTCACAGTTGTTGGGCTTATGGAGAGTGTAGTAGGTTCAGTTTATATTCACTCAGGCTGAGCTAAGGCTTTTTTTTTTTTCTCCTGGTTATTTTCTAGATTACAGAAACCAGATCAAAAAGCTGAAAACTCTGTTGCTTGCACCATGATGCAGGATATGCATTTTTTTTTAACAGGATCCTGTTAGCTGCTATTTCTCATTGTTGTATTTTACTCTGTTTTACTAGATAATCATTTTATTTTTTTAGATGGAAATTAACCTAAAAGGCCAAGTAGTCATTTTAGATGAAGCCCATAATATTGAGGACTGTGCTCGGGAGTCAGTGAGCTACAGTGTTACAGAAAGTCAACTAAGAGCTGCTCGAGAAGAGCTAGATTTCATGGTCAATAACAACATCAGGCAGAAGGATCATGAGCATCTACGGGCTGTGTGCTACTCTTTGACAAAGTAAGACTACTCTTTAATTGCATTATGTCAATTAATATTTAAAAAAAAGAAACATTTAGACTTCTTTTGCTGATTTTTTTTTTTTTGAAACCAATTTACTGGTTACTGTGTTGCATCAAATAAAATGCAGTAGAGGTATGCTTCAAACTATGCAGTCACCTGATTTTTGTTCTTTGAGGTGTACAGAGGACTTACATCTTTTTTTTTTTTTTTTTTAAACACTCCTTACTCAAGGGGAAGCCTTGAAATTCTGTTTCAAAATGTGTCATACGCTATAATAATGCGCTGATATTTATGGGGCTTGCTGTCCTAGTTTATGAAGTTCAGTATGAAAATTTTACCTGAGATGAATCATTTGTCTTTTAAATGCTTCTATTTGCTTATTTGATGAGTATTAATAGTGTTGCTTTGTCAAAGCATTAATTAGTTCACATATATGAAATGCTTTGGGAGCCTTCGACAGGAAGTGTTTTAACAAACACATTTAAAGTAGTGTTAGAGAAACTGATTTTCCCACGAGACTGTTCTGTGCTGTAGCTAGAAGAAAGTTCTACCAAAACACTGTATTGTCATGTATAGCTAAAATAAGAGTCATTTCTTGGTCCTGTAAAAGATTGCCAACTTCATTACCGAGAGCGTAGATAGTGATGCTTAATGACTAAAACTGTCAACCACTTCCATTATAAGTGTTCTGAGTTGCTTCTGTCTTTGCTGTATTTGAGTACTTATACTGTGCTGAAACTTCCTATCTTGACAATTACATCTGTGTCTTTAAGTTTTATTTATTTTGTCCATGCTTAAAATTAAGTTCCTAAATCTGTTGTAGTAAGAATCTCTATGTGTCTCTGTTTTGGAACAGATTCTTCATTTTTGTAAGTGTGTTTATCAGTCATGCCCATTGTTTTCCTTGTGAAACTTGGCTCAAACTCGAGCAGAGCGTAAAGGTCTAGAAAACTGCAGTACTTACAAATCTGAGGTAGAGACTTGTTAAACTTGTTAGAGCAGTCAGATAGCAAACTTTTTGCACGTGCATGCACTGTCCTCTTTGAGTTTCTGATTATTCTCAGGCACGAATTGTCTACACACTGTTACTGATTGTTCTGTCTCCCTAGACTATGTCAGCAGAATATGGTTTTAGTTATCTGCTTTTGTACTGATACTGAAACCAAGGATGTGCCGAATCTCTTAGCACCTGCCTTGCTGGAACACAAGTATCATGGAGTTCAGTGAACAGAGAAATATGGGTGATTGAGAGTGGTGGTAGAAGCAAAAGTTGATCAGTAAGGCAGAAAGAAGCTGAAAAAATAGAAAATGTTCTCTTCTCAGCTTCTTTTTGCCCTTGTTCCCATAAAGCAAAAGGTAATAAGAGCAAAAAAGCAGGTAAAACCCAGAAAGCCTAGAAATAGATTTGGAAGGGGGGGACCTCAGCAGAAGGTCATGCAAATCACGAGAGGAGGTAGAAGTAGAACAGAAGCAAATAGACTGGGGGCAGAAGCTTGGGAAGAAGGCAAGAGGGCACAAGGGTGTATTTTGTGTGGAGTAGGAACATGAGAAAGTTGAAACAATGCCAGAACATTCTGCAACCACTAGAGAATTTGGAATTCAGCTTGGTAGTGCTTAATTCTTGAACCTTTTTTTTTTTTTGAGGGATCCAAGGACTAAAAGAGTTCAGAAATGCACAGCTAATGAAACCTAGAACAACAAAGTCAGTAGAATAAAGGTGAATAATGGTACAAGTGGCTTTGAAGTTAACTGAACTCTGATTTCAGTGCATGTCAAATCATCATTTTATTGCATTAGCAGTTGGTGGAATACACCTTGGAGTACACTACAGCAAGTAGTTCATCATTTTTCCTATCTTTCCTCTATCCTGAGAGTTAATGTTTGTGTCAGAGAAATGACTTTTGTTTTTCTCTTTCACAGAAGTTAGTTCTCCTACTTTGGATATTTCAAATATTAAATTTTAGTAAAAGATGAGAGTAGCATGGCTGGAGATTTAATTGCCTCGAGCTTTTTAACCTTATCAGAAAAACTAAGGTTGATTGTCTTGGCAAATCTGCCAACAGTATGAAAAGCAGTTGGAAAGCAGAAGACTGGGTGTAAATTGCCGGTAATTGGTAATATGCTGTTGCATAAAGTATCATGGCTTTGCCAAATGCATGGGTAATTAGAAAAATCTTATTTCAGTTGTAAAGGTCCTGGGTCCTCATTCCAGAAAGCACTTAAGCATGGGCTTAGTGCCACTGAGGTGCTAAAATGACCTTTCTGAGGAATTTGAAGATATACCAATAGAGGTATACTGGCAGGCTTTTATGATGAGATGCAGATTTACAAGGACGAATTAGCTGAGATGGTTTACTCCACTGAACAAACAATGGGGTTTTCTGGTAGGAAGCAAAGGGGTAAATATACATTCTTGAACTGGAGGCAGTTTGTAATGTTTGATGAATCTTTTCCTGAAAATATTGCATATGCCAATTTTTACTTCAAAACCATAGATATCTGGAAATGAAGCTAATTTTATTTATTTACTGCTTTAAAAATAAATTCTTATTCTAAATAGATTAACAGGTATTTCAAGTAAGTGCTTTAATGTTAGATTTAATTGGATGGGGTTTATTCTAGAATATGCCTTTTTTGTGATATTTTAGTCTGTCATACTGGCCTTTTCCCAATTTTAGTTCCAGGTCTTTTTGATTTTTACATTTGAGGAATTGGGGTCGAGTACTACACTAGTGAACTTCTGCCTGTGTTAGTGATCATCATCCCTTAACAAGATAAAGCACATTGTGGCCAAAGAACTGATTGTCATGGTAGTATTTATGGATTTTTGTTTGCTTTTAACCTGGCAAAAGGAAAGGTTTTTAAATTGTTTTGTTGAACAAGTGATTTGCAGTGACAGGGCAGGAAATCTGGAACTGAAACAGTTACTAAGCCTTGTTGCTTTATTTGATAATGATTAACTGATTTTACAGATACATATTTTGAACTATTGTGGAAATGACAGCTGTCTTTCTGATGCCTCCTGCTGGTTGATGAAACAGACAGCTTTGGCATTTCCTGAGAAAGTGGGAGCCTGCCTGCTTTTCTAGACAGAGGGGAAAAGACTTGTAGTACTGGAGAGATCATGAAAGACGTACTTAAGTAGAGAAAACTTTCAGCTCTGCCACAGATGAGACAATTTGCATGTTTAGATCCTGTTTTTAGAAGGTCCTTTCATCTATTGCATTGTCAGTACGGTTATAATTCTGCTTAATTTTCAAGTTGTAGCAGAGTTACAAATATCTGTAGCTAGGTTAAAATATGTACGTTTTATTGTCCCACCCTCCCTTACTGTGTATAGATATTAAAAGGAGTCATTTCATGCATCAAGATTTGTTTCTTAATAGGGAAATGCTCAATTGAGAGGATGACGAATCAACTTGCATCAGTTAGAGTAATGAATGGCTTTAAAAGCACAGCAGAAATCTTTCTTAAATGAGCCTGACATCTTATAGCATAAGAACAGATTATATTTTAATCCTTCTTCCTTATTGTAAAGATATTACATGATGATAAAATATAAATATATAAGGACAAGTTTTCCTCTCACTTCGTTGAGCTGCATCAAGAGCAGCTTCCATAGAAGTCAGTTCAACAGCGAAAAACTGGCATAAGGAACAGCAGAATTCAGCTACTTAGATGTAGTAAAGTATTTATCATCTTCATCATAGAAGTGCGGTGCGATTTTCGAAAGTTCAGCTTGTTTTGTACTTGGAATGTATCTCTAAGTTTATGCGAAAATTATTTCTGATTTCTCTCTTTTACAGCTGGTTACAGGAGAGCTCTAGTCAACTCGTAGAAAGAGGCTATGAAACTTCCTGTAAGGTTTGGAATGGAAAAGAAATGCTGAACATTTTGCACAAAATGGGAATAACCAGTATTACTTTTCCCATTTTACAGGTAATGTTGTAAGCTATATAAATCAGTACCAGAGTTGTTAAACATCTTAAAGTACCCATAAACTAAATGTTAACACATCTGTTACTTTACTGCAATTTTGAAAAGCTGTCTAAAAATTATACGTGATGAAAACCAGGAGTAATCCATTTGAGCTACTGGAACTTGTGGAGAATCTGTGTTTTAAAGGGTAAAATTGATCATGTACAATTATTGAAATCAAACTGGTTAGTCAGTGATAGTTTTGTCTGTATTGTCCATCTGCGTTTTTATTGACTGTTGAAATGTACTTACAGTATTTTCAACCTTATCCCTCCTTTTTGTCTAAGCCAAATATGTTAAAAGTGTGTTAGTTTTCCTGTCCAATTCTGTCTTCAGTCTTACTTTATAGGTGTCTTATGTGAGCTTTTAAAACAGTGTGCTGGTTGTCTTGTGCCTGTATTAGCTTTGCTTTTGAGAAGATAATTCCACATTAACATTTTAAGTTTGTCTCTCATAGAAACACCTTTCTGCTGTCTTGGAAAAAGAAGAAAAAATATCAATGTTTGGTAGAGAGGAGCTTATTGAGATACCGATTGTGAGCCCTGCCACACAGATTGTGCTGAAAGGGTTATTCATGGTTCTTTTATGTCTTTTTAAAGATAATAGCAGGTCAGTGCAAATACATAACCTGAACCTTGTGGTGGTGTTTAATTCAGCTGCTTACCAAATTGCCCATTTCATTCATGCAACACTTTTGTTATAGTGTCTGGTTTCTGAGTAAAATTAACATTTCCAAAAGCTTTGGAAAATCTACTTATTTAGGAAAAAATTATTGAGAACTAATTTAAATACTATCAAATTATTTTTCATTCATGAATGAATTCAAATGTTGAAGAAACTTATTTAAAGGTTAGAGGTAAATTTTCTTGATGCATCACCAAGTTAAATATGAGTAGGTTTTGTTTTTTTCCATAGCACTTATTGACTGCTGGATACTAATGCCAGCAGTTACTAAAGCTTTCTGATTTACACCTTATTTTTAAAATGTTAATTATTGTGAATCTTCATTATTTATCTAAAAGGGAAATCGGCAACTGTTGAAATTTTAAATCTAGAGCAGAGTTACCTGCTTCTAGCGAATGTTTTACACGCTGCATGGTCCACAGCTTTTCTATTTTCAAACAATATAGTGTATAAAATTATTTTTAAGCTTAAATTGTAAATGCATTGTAGCAACACTGTCTTTGCTTTTTATGAGCTTAATGCTTACAGTTTGCTTAATTGTAGTTTTAATTAATATTTATATATCTATATATAGGTATGCAGATGACTACAGAGTCGCTCTACAACAAACGTATGCTTGGATGAATGAAAATCAACCTGATGTTTCAGATACCAGTGCCTTCTTTACAAAGACCAAACAGAAAAGGAATTTGCGGCATAAAACTGTAGTCCACATGCTTAATTTTTGGTGCTTGAATCCCGCTGTGGTAAGCCGGGTGTGAATTAGAAGGGCTTTGAATGATAGCAAATACATGTGAGATCTTAGAGATTACATCCATTCTCTGGATTTTTTCTTTTCTCTCTCTAACTTAGGCTTTTTCAGACTTAAATGATGTCAGAACGATTGTTCTGACATCTGGTACACTCTCTCCAATGGATTCATTTTCTTCAGAACTTGGCGTGAAGTTTTCTATTCAGCTGGAGGCAAATCATGTTATTCGAAACACACAGGTAAACTCTCCTGAGGTATAATGCTGGCCATTGTCAAATGAACAGTAACTTACAAATAAAAATGGTGACAGACTCTTTCAGTAAGTAAGAAAGAAATATATAGAACAGACTATTATTTAGATTAATGCAATTTTAAAGTAAGTTTTCAAATGAAAAAGGGAGCAATACTTAGACGTTCCCTCCACGGGAAAATCTGAAGCTGTGCTATGTTGGTAATAACCATCTCATCTCAGTTACTGCACTCTTTCTCTTCTGTTTTTAAGTACTCAAACTCATTTGCTTAGAAATGTCTCAATATTTTTCTTCACATTTAAAGTTTCATTGTTTAACATAATGTGATTTAATACTGTTAGTGTGACTTAGTTCAGTATTAACTTTTTAATTTGAAATACACAAGGTTTGGGTTGGCACCATTGGAGCAGGCCCAAATGGTCGGAAGCTGTGTGCCACGTTCCAGCATGCAGAGACCTTTGAGTTCCAAGATGAGGTGGGAGCACTTCTGCTTTCAGTGTGTCAAACAGTTGGCCAAGGAGTTTTGTGTTTTTTGCCATCCTATAAGGTAAGAAAATCTTCATATTTTTCCTCTTAAAAAAACGAAAACATACACTTGACTTGAAAAATGTGATTTCTTTTTTTTTTGCTTTATGGATCAACATATATGAATATTTGTAGAATAAATATTTTGTAATAACGTAATTATATCATATTGTAATTTCTTCAACCTCATATTGGCTGGCATGCAAATTTGTTTTTGTGAAAAAGCAGGCTCATTTGTTTTCAACAATGTCTGTATCTCAGTTAATATAAAAGGAGTACTATTTTTTGATTACTTAAAAAAAAAAAAAAAGCCAGACTGATCTGCATTTTTTTCTGCAAAGCAAGGTTTTGTTTTGTTTTTTTTTTCCTTCTCTGGGTGTTTTTAAAGGATTGCAGCCATCAGTGCAGTTACTGACAGTAACCATTAGGTGACCACATTAGACCAGGTAATGTACAATCAATGAAAAAGGCAGATTACTGACTATAAATGTATTTAACCTAGCTCACAAAGCTATGCACATATACACAATGTTAACAATCTGTAAATAAATTTTGCATTCAATTTATTTTATTAAGGAATTTGAGGGGATATTTCAGTTTTCACTATCATCTCTATTCTTTTACTAAAGTATATAATGTTAAGCAGTATGTGATAGTTGATCTCATTGTATACAGACCAGACAAACTCTTCTGAAAGTTTTTATGAGAATAGTAATCTGAATTGAAAGTATAGAGAGACTTTGTAATGACATTTATTAAAGAAGGAAAGAGATAGCTGGACAGCTCTGGTACCCTTCCCCCTCTCGCTGCCCTTATGCTTTGCTGAAAGGTCACCTAGCTAAACACGTTGAGTGTTTTTTCTTTGTGGGAACGCTTCCATGAACCCAGTGAAAGTATTGATAAATATAAATTGCAGACAATTGAAGGATGATATTTTAAAATCACATTGCCAATATTTTTCTATGGATGCCCTTTTTCATTCCACTTCTTCTTTTATTCTGGATTGGGTTGCCTTTAAGACTAAGAGATTAATATGTTGAAAATACAGAATAACGTAAACATAAACATATTAGTACAGGGAAAACAAGTTTTTTTTTTTTTTTTTTTTTCATCATCATACAGAATATTGCTTACCTGTACATTTACATTTCAGAACTGCTTTTCAGAGATTTTCCTGGGGAGGTTGCTAAATCTCATGAAAAACTGCACCTTTTAAAGAAATTGTTCAAGCCTATCCAGATGGGGTTAATATATCTGGTCATGTACCTCACTGAGTGAACTGTTATGGGTTAAGCAAATTTTTGAAGGTATCAGACGATGTTATGAATTGCACTTTCTACTTTTGAATAAGGGGGAAAAAAGTCTTTTTAAATGTCTTAGAAGTTTGAGTGCAGTGCTCTGAATTTTGAGTACCATCAGTGTATCTCTTTTCTATCCAGGTAACCTGATAGAGGTAGAATTTAGGCATGTACACTGGATTTCAGTTTGGTTAATTACAGATGTGTTTTTCAGTTCAACATTCTGTTTTAGTTTTGTTTAAGAAATTCTGGCTCAGTGATGACTTCCTACAGAAGCCTTGCTTCTTGGATGGCTCTGTCTGTTTCAGTGCTTCACTTTCAAGCACTCATGCACATTTTGACCTGTTTGCCTCAAAATCTCTTTGTCAATTATCCCTAAGTATTTGCTTGGTAAATAATGTTAACTTTGTTTTTCTGCAAAGCCCATTTTTCACTTCAAGCAGTAAATTGTATGTTACTTTACTTGTTTGTATATGAGGAGAGTGCCAGAGACAGAAATTTCATCTTACTTCACTTTCATGCAATTCACTTTGAATGTCATAGACTTTAGTTCATTTTAATAAAATATAGGTATATTTCCTTTTCTATTGTGAGAATGGTAAATTAACACTTTTTAGCCCCAATCATTTGGAACAGAAAGAATGGAGGTGTAACACTACCCACAGGAAGCATGAGTAGAGAACCCAGTCTACATGATGCAGTGTGCTGTGATGAACAGTGTTGGGAGCCTAGAGCCACAAGATGAGCAGTGTTCTCTCCCTGCTTGTCCTGTTAGAAGTTCATTACACAATGTCAAAAATAAAATACAATTATCGTAGAAGTAGAACAAACTGACCCATTTCAACTTCTTCCCAGCCTGGAAGTTAAGGGGCTTTTATAAGTAAAGTTTATTTCTCTATATTTTGCCTGGAATTTCAGGTTGCTTTAAATCAACCAATCAAGTAATCAACCAATGCTAGGTGAAAGTGATGACATATGTATTCATGTCAGAGCTGGTGAAATAAACTCGAACATAAATTTAGTGATTTGTTTCAGACTTCTGAAGTGCTTAATAAAAAAATCTTACGCTCAACAAGAAGGGATACCAGCATATTTGAAAGTTTCTGTGTGCAAATAAATGGAGGGCAAGTAAATTTCTAAATGTCACCACATTAACCTAATCATAAGATGAGAAAACTGGATGCTTCTTATAGAACATCAGAGATGAACATTATAAATGTCACCAGAGTATGTTGCTATAGGAGCTAGCATATTAGTCACATAGTCCTTCCAGTGCTAATGTGTGCAAAAAGCATCCATTAATGGCTTCCATTTTTCTCTGTTAGCATTTCTTCAGGTAGGTTGTCCTCCAGGGAGATTCTAGATTTCTTTGAAAAAGTTGTCTGTTACCAGGAGGAGTTAGTAGTTACTTGTCTATATTTTGCTCTGGATTGCTTCTTATAACCAGAGATTTATAATCCGTAGAATATTATTCCACCATTTTGTGAAGAATTTAATGTCCATAAAATTGTAAGCCTACATTCTTTCCTAATGATCAATTTAAGAAAATATTTTATGACAGGCTGAGAAGGTATGCAAAGATCTTTTTAGCTAAAGTATGTTTTTCTTTCTTTTATATGTTTTTATGTTATTTATTTGGCTGATAGAAGAAGAAAAATAGTACGTAAACAGAGAAACTTTTGACTTTCTCCCTCTCTAGCTTTCTTATATCATAATCCTTGTACCAGAAATTGATAGCTTCCACCTAAAATATTTAGGTCATCCATAATGCTTTGTTGGAAGAAAAAAAAAGTCAATAACTTGCAGTTTTCCAAATTTCTCTTTTGAATGACAGTGTCTTATGCAAGTAATGTTCTTATAATCTACTGAATATTTATTGTAACACAAGATATATATTAACGTAAAAAAATTTATGACTGAGGTGATGGCTATTACACAATAAAGTGCTTCCATAGGATATAATATGTTGTTTTTTCCTAGGAATGCACTGGAAATATGTAAAACTGATAGAAAGCACTCGTTTCATAAATGAACATTTTCAGCTTTTACATGTTGATTTTTTTGGTCAGTTGAGAACAATGGAAAATGAATTTCTGTGTGGGTGTCACTTCAGCATAAAACCAATTTGCATATTCTTCATTTCTGCTGTCACCAGCCTTGCTTCATTTTCTAACTATAATCATTTGCTAATAGTTTTATTCCTAGTTCTAAAACGAAACAGCAGGCTTTTTTTTTGTTCTTTTGTAATTAAAGTAAAGCCCACACTAGTCAATTGTGCAAGGTTTTGCATTATCTTTGGAAGAAGTGGTGAGACTGTGACAAGTCTTGTTCAGCGGAAAGGACCTTCAGTTCTTGTTACTGAGGCCTTGTTCCGCAATCAATGTAAATGATGTATGTATGTTTGCAAATGAGTGCATATATAGTGAAAATGCCAGGTTGCTAGTTTAAGATCTAAAAGAAAGCCTGCCTAACTCTCTGACTTTTCTTTGTACAAATCACGATGCTCAGCAGTTTCTAAGTTGCTCAGCTGATTCTACAAAGAAGTATTTCCATATTCAGCACTTGTATAAAAGATGTCTCTGAGAAATAGTCTTAAATCTTTGATATAGGTCATCTAAACTTTTGCTACAAAGTAAAGAGATGATATTTAGTTTCTTAACTCTGTAGTAGCCAAGTGACCTGTAACTGTCAAAATTAAGAGCTTGGGTTGTCTCCAAAAGTGGGATTGACACCAACAAATCCTATGGAAAATGCTGTGTAACACTCCTAAACAAATAGCATGGCCCACTGGCGTAGTCAAAGCGTGAATGGATATTGAAGGAATAAGCTCATTGCATTTAAAGAAATTCACTGAAGTACCTGATTTACATAAAGTCATAAGGGCGTTTCTGTATAGATATAATAGTCTGAGTGGTGTTTCTCTATTCTGGCACCAAAACTGCTACTTTGTGTAGTCTGATCCTCTGCCAGCTAACTTTCATACAAGCACCAGAGAACTATACTGGCCTCAGACTGATGACATTGTAGGTATTGCTCATCTTTCTTCCTTTGTCTCCTTGGATAGATGCTTGAAGAAGTCTTATTAGATATAAAAGATAAGAAAGGAGTGACAGAATGTAAACACACTTCCCACAATTATCCAATTATCTGAGAGAAACTGGAAATAAAACGACCCCTGCCTTTTGTTTGGTTCTGTTCTGCTTGCCCAGTAACAACATAATCATTGTTCTTCATCCTCTACCTCCCTTACTTTTGTGCTCACTTACCACATTTGAGTTTTAAATTGTAGTTCTCTGGGGTAGACATGATGCCTAACATGCATGTTTGTAGGATGGCAAGCAGTGCAAAGCCCAATCTCAACCTTTTGAACATACAAGTAATTGACATAGCTATTATGAAATTTATATGTGGCATATAAAATAGAACTTTGTTAATTGCTTCATGTTTTAATAATAGTTGTGTGCTTTTCATGTAAGAAATACATACTTAGTTTTCCACATATCATATAAGAAATATTTTATTGGCAGATAATTTTATTTGTTAACAGTTGAACAGTCTAAAGCTATGCTAGTGTTACTAAAGTAATCAGTTTCTTGAAAAATGAAATGAGACAAAGTCCTTTTACGTCAATGTGACTGAACGGCTGTTACTTTAAAGAAAAAAAAAAAAAGAAAAATAATTAATCTGTCCTTTTTTTCTTTTTTAATCAGAGCAACTGTAGCAGAAAGACCAGAACACTTATGCAGAAAGTCTGCCACCTTGTTATATCTGTATAATTTGGAATTAGTAGGTGCAGTGTGAATATA
>VXAA01004978.1:128869-139594 GCA_013399115.1 Anseranas semipalmata | reverse complement strand
AAAAAAAAAGAGAGAGAGAGAAGCTTGCTTTTATCATCTTAATTATTTGAATTTTTCTTTTCATGGAAGAGTGACTGTATATGTACAGCAAATATCCAAGATCAATAATGCGGTGGAGGAAAATGTATATATGAGAAGGAAACAATGCATCAGATATACATCTCTACATGTGATAGTTTTCTGTTATAAACAGTTGTGATGCCATGTTTCAGAATATTCTACAATAACATACAATTTTTTTTGTAATTACCAAAGTTCTGTCATGTTGACTTTTTTTTTTTTTTAATAAGCTTAATCTTAACATTTACTAATGTAATGCAATCCTGGTTGCTTTTTAGGGCTACTAAAAACAAGCTGTTGATATTGTACAACAAAAATGCATTTATGTGAAAATCAGTAGCAACTCCAGGAAAAACACTCTATAAAAGAGAATATCAGAAGGTGAAAAGATTACTCAGAAATCTAAGATGCTTTTAAACAAGATTAAGATAAGGACCATTAGGGTTCATGTCGCCGACCTGTCTGCATTAAGATATATCTTGCCTGGTGCCTGCATCTTAGATGATTCATTCAATATGTGTCATATCAAAGTCAAGGTATCCAGCAAGGAGAAAAATGCTAATGCTTATAAATTTTAGTGATAATCCATCATGATGAATTAACTGACCTTTCTTTAGTAGCTCTTTTACAAAATAAGCTTTGGACAATAATGTTAATGGTTTTTTTCTCTTTTTTTTTTTTTTTTTTTAAGACGTTGGTTAATTTGTATCTGCTAATTGTCGACTCATAATTTGGAAGTAAAATTTTAAAAATAAGATAGTTGCTCAAAAGGCTTTGATTGACTTAGTTTTACTTATTTTTACTCTTATTTTACTCTTAAGTTTTACAGATGAAAAGGTAAGTATTCTTTGCTTGGGAATCAAAGATTTATTTACTACTTTTTCTCCCACACCTTTAAGAGGTAGTGTCCTCCGTTGATTCAGATTAATCATATTTCTTTCGTATCTGCTTTCCTTTACAAAGCTTTAACTTTTGAGGTCAAATGGCAGTTTTGCTTGATAGTTGCACAGTGTTGCTGTGTATTTTGCATTATGTTGTATCAAATAGATTTGTAGAGGGAAATAGCTGGGAAAATGAAGAGCATTTCAGAAATACCAGCCTAAGAACATAGAAATAGTAACTGCTTTGTTGTCTATCTTGTAAACCTCTTAGAAGTAGCTGAATGGTCTAAGTCTACATTTTAAATATTATCTGCTGTACTATCAATGAGGTGTATCCAAATGTCTGTAAAACTTTTTTTTTTGTACCATTTACATCGCTGTGTGTTTTAAAATGCAGCTGACAATTTTTGGTAGTTTACAGCTATGGTGCTGTGTGAAAGAATTCTACCTCTAATGAGTTTTAAAGTATAAACGTGGTGATGATAACAAAAATAGAATAGAAAAATGAATGCATTTTTTTAAGCATTTGTTACACTTCATTAACATTGATTCCTATTGTATGTACAACTTCTAACAAATTAACATCTTTAGGAGAGTTTAGTGGAGAATAATGTAAGAGTAGCAAAGATTTCTTACAGCTAAACAATACATGGTAGGAAATTGTTGGACTGTCTATAGCTTCTGCTGTGTACTGCAGTGATTCGAATGGTTGTTGGAGAGTAACTTTAAATCATTGTTTGCTGGGACAAAGTGGTCCAAGGCATTGGTTTCCTAGAGCACTTTTCTCTCTAATTTAACCCCCCCCCCGCTTTTTTTTTTTTTCCCTCCAGACTGACTTCTTTCTAGTAAAGTTAGCCAGTATGTCCTGCAGAAGGTTCTCATACATCCAGTATTAGGGGGTGGTTTTGAGTTTTATTCCTGTTCACCTGCCCTTTGTTAGGAGCTGGAGTTGAAGAATAGGCAAAGGGAAAGAGGAAACGAGAATTAAAAGGCTAATTGAAAGCACTGCTCCATTATTGAACTAGCACTTTTGTAGCTAAGGATATAATAAAAAGCAAGCAAAACCACCAAAAAATCATTTTAGGTCACTTTATCGCAGATGTTGTTGAACTTGAGGCTTAAAATAAGGATAAATATTTGCAATACAGTCAGCTCACAGGTGATGTAGATTGTTCTGCAAATTCATGTTTCCTGCAATTTCAGGTGTGTTTTATAGGCACTATGTTATATTCCTGAGTTGATGGTTAAGAAGATTCTGGAGAAAAACGGTCTGTATTTGTTCATTGAACAAGATTT
The DNA here is from genome assembly GCA_013399115.1 of Anseranas semipalmata. Taxonomy (NCBI): domain Eukaryota; kingdom Metazoa; phylum Chordata; class Aves; order Anseriformes; family Anseranatidae; genus Anseranas; species Anseranas semipalmata. The sequence goes on along the minus strand of VXAA01004978.1, from coordinate 137,357 downwards.
ACAGAAATCTCAAATTTTCGCAATTAAGCAGTGTTCTGGTAACTCAAACTTTTAATCAAAATTTAATAAATCTCTTAAGTGTAAGACTTTCTGATCTCTAATGAGGCTTGAAATTTGTTAGTTTCCTGAATTTTGATAGTTGCTTTATAAATTATTCATAGACTGTGGGTTAGAGCAAACCAAGTGATCTTAAGAAGAAAATGATATTTTATCAGTATTTTTGCATTATGCCCCAGTAGAACATCAGACTGGGCTATATTTGATCAAAAAGTGATTCTTCTTTTCACTTGTTCTGTAGGGGATATGAAGTTCATTCAGTAATTTGGGCTTGGACATTGATGCAGTTCTGCTTTCTTGGTTTAACTGCAATAAACATGAATGGTCAAGAACGGTAATGTTATGCAAAAGATGTTTTCTGTTCTGATCAAGATAAATCTAGATTTTTTTCCCTCTTATCTCAATTGATTGTATTTGGTGCTCTAGAGCCTCAAATGCAATCTATTTCAATTTGAAGAACAACACTTCCAGATGCACTACTAGTGATGGTAGGTTACCATTAGCTGATTTTGAATGGCTGGTGTCAAAATCCTGCCATCCCAAGCCCCCAGAATCATGTCTAAAATTAATGGTGGGTGGCTTTTACTTCTTTGAGTTCGAAGAATAAACCAGTTCCCAATTTTTATCCCACTATTTCTGATTTCAAGATAATAGGCATAATCTGAGTGTAGTTCTCCTGCCATGTTTAGTTTTCACTTTTCCATGCAAGTGAATGAGTTGTGTCCCAGATACATTCTGTACAAAACTATTCAATACCCAATCTTGAATATATCTGGCAGTCTCAATCCTGTTACTAATAAACATATATAATGCATCAGAAATTGCCTTGCACTGTGTTAGTTAGCAGGGCAGAAGTAGTAGTGTGTAGGTACAGACCAATTAATGATGTATTGCAATTGCAGTTTTCCTGGAGAATTTGGGGATATGGTTATAATGATACATATATACTAACTTTTTCACTTGCAAAAATAAATGCTGAATTTCACTTTAGAGTTTCTATGGATCTTCATAATTTTAAGAGCTTCTAGGTTACTGTGTAAGTTCTGTCGCTCTCATCCCCTTTTTCTGTCTTGGCTGATCATCTTTTCTTCGGTAAGAACAGACAGGACAGGGAGACAGCAAATCCATTTGAACTGAAACACCTATGTTTATTGTTTTGGCTCTCTTTTCATGTTTAAGGTATCAACCAAAGTTGTAGCGAAGTTACAGACAAGTGCTGTTTTCCATTCTGTTGACATACTGTGCTGGCAGTATTACATGACTTTCGGTAAGCAGGCCTTAACAGTATTAACGAACTCTGAGCAGTGCAGAGCACAGCAATAGGTCTGACTTGTGCTGTTTTTAAGCAGACTGAGACTCCTCAGCTTCAGTCTAGGTAGTTACTTGGAATAAACAGAAGGGACCTCGGTTTAACCTCTTACTATTGCACTTTTCTGCCATTGCACAGCAGTGTGTCTGCATTGGATATGAGCGCAAGCCCTTGGATATACTGTCTCATGGCCTGGACATAAATGTGCCACCCATATATGACAGGCTGAGGGAGGGATACGGTTTCAGTATTAATTCTGAATGTCTGGCTCTTCTTAGTTTAAGACAGATACCACTCCCCTCTTTTTTTTTTTTTAACTGGGAATTGGTTGAGGTTTGTAGAAAAAAAATTAAGAAGTTTATGTCAGAGTGGCAGCAAATGAATTGGTCATAACACTGAAAAAAGAACAGAATATTTTCATTTCTAAAACTGTCCTGAAACACAGTTTTGTAAATAAATTATAAGAAACCCATTTTTTCTACCATCAATAAAAAAAAAAAAAGCTGCCTTCTGACAACTTTTACTTATTTAATAAATTACTTCAATAAATTTACAAAAGATGGTAGTCTGTTTAGCCAGGCCTATTAAAAGCATTAAGATTTGAGCACTGGCTGTTAAAATGAGTAAATGGCAATATCACAAAGTTAAACAAATGCCAAAAAACATTTTCCAGAGTACTGGGATTGTAACAATACCATTAATGAGGGCAAAGAGGTTTTAATGCAATTTGCACATTCTAAAGTTTCAAAAAGAGGTTTTGAGTTAGTGCATTATTAATGTTCTGAACATCTGGAACTGTGTAAGAGCCACAGACGTTGAGCAAGTGCAGGGTTTCCCCACTAGGTCTGATGCTGACTGATTTCCTCCCTAGCGAAAAGGTTGTTTTAAGAAGTTTGAGACAGTAAAATGACAATATCCAGATAAGAGATAAACATTCCACAGTGTCTTTTTGCTTGTAACATGTATGGAGGAAAAATTGGAAACCATTAGGTTTGTGCAGTTAAAAGGTGAATTTGAAATTAAATAGGAAAATTGTTATTTGCACCACAGATGGTTTGCTCTGTGGTGCGGTCGCACTGATTGCAGAGGACTTACGTGAGGAATTACCTAGTACCACTGGGTGGGTTCTATAAGATTGCACACGTTTTTCTGTTAGGTGTATTTAGGTATGGTACGCAGGGATAAATACTTTATCAACAGTAATATTCACCTTGATATTCTTGTTGACAGCTGTAGGAGTACATTGAAGAAGAGATTTACTCCTGTGTGTAAATATTTGCAAGATGTAGAAATGTTTGCAACCAATATATTTTATGACAGAATTTTGTTCTTTGAAGTTACATAAACATTAACTTTCTGCATCGTTTTAATACTATAGAACGTAATTTAGACTGCTACAGCTTTAAAATGTTATGGGAAACAATGTTTCAATATGTCTATAGTTTTAGATGTCATAATTATAGCTAATATCGAGCATCACATTCATTGGGATGAAAAGAAAGGAGGCCTTTAAACAGGCTGGCATATCAGAGGTAAGTTATGAAATAATTGTAAATTAGTAATGATACTCACTTTCTGCACTGCATTTGATTGGTACTCTCAAGGGAAAGGCATTCTCTTACTTCAGAAGCCTGATTTGGTTGAGCCAAACAGCTGCAATGGTGCTATTATAGTATGTAAGAAACCTTAAAAACAGGAAAAGACATTAGGGAATAGAGTTCTGTCATCCTTGCTACCTCAAATTATATGCAAGTACCTCATAATAGAAGTAGAGCAAAATGACAGAAGAGTAATTAGACAACACGGGAGAAGCACTCTGTGTCTCTGTCCTGGCACTAACAGCTCTATGCCCCCTGAAGTCACTGGAGGTTTTTTTTCAGTGACTGCAGAGTGCTGAGGTAGGTCTCATGACACTGAAGTGACCCTTTCATTTTTTTTTTCTTTTTGTTTGAAAAGAAAGGCTTATTGCCAGATTCTAAAGCTGTGTCTTTTGCCTTACTCTGATGAAAATCTTAGTAGAGTGATTTCCGTGTGATGGGGCATAACTCCGGTAAAATAAGTGGTCTAAAATAGCTGATTTTTAATGACTCAAAAACTATGCATTTCAACATTTGTACCTAATAAATGTAGATGGAATTTTGTTTTACTTGTTGACCACTGTTTTTTTCATTGCTTGTTTTTCACTCTCACTCTGCACTCGTAGGTTTCTTTCTGATCTTTATCTCAGCTTCCTCATGTTTTTACGGGTTTTGTTGCTCCCATTAATCATATACAATATCTTTACTTTCAGTTTTATTCTACATTTTTCCATCATTTAAGGGTTTAAATGTCAGTAATATAAACTGTCTAAGTATTGGGGCCCTTGCATTCATCCAAAAGGCCGATTTTCAGGCTTGGTGTGCATTATCTGAGGTGTCTTCTGAGAACTACAATGGCTCCTGTAAATCTTACTGCAATTTCTGAAGTCTACAGTTTCAGTTTTTCCCATTGACTTGGACATAGTGAAGAGAGGTATGTAAAAATCACTGTGTCGCTGTGTATGATGGAAGAGTTCAGCCATTCCATCACAACGCTCTTTTCACCGAAGACTGTTCTGGTAGTATTGCCTCAAATAAGAAAGAACAGAAGCAGAAGGAATAGAGACGTTTATACAAAAAGAATTATTAAGGATTTTATTTATTTTCTTTTTAGTATTTATTTATTTTATACAAAAAGAAATATTAAGGATTTTTCTGTAAACGTATATATAATCTTTACCGTCAAGTTCTGTTGCAAGCCTCCTCCTTTCATGTCATCAAGTTACTTTGCCAGACTAAATTTGAAGATGGAGCTGACGGTTCACACCCTGGCAAGATCATTTCTTGTATAATCTCGGAGGCTACAGCAGAAATATTTCCCTAAAATAAGAAAGTCAGAGTGGTGCTGAATTACCCTCCAAAGGAATAATTGAAGTGCAGTAAAATACCTTCTAAACTTTCAAAGCTGATGCTTGTTTTATTATAAAGATTTATTACAATGTTTTCACTTAGAATTTTTTAACTTCTTAAATTGTGGGTTGGTTTGTTTGTTTGTTTATTTATTTTCATTCATTGCTGGGTTACTGATGGCTTTTGACCATCCACATGTGATACAAAGCAGGCCAAGGAACATTTTGGGCTGGGTCAAAGATAATTTTATATCTTTCAGGCTGATGACTGACAATCTGAATAGTTGCACAAGATATGTTTTCTTTCTTAAATAGTATGATCAGATCCTAGATATGCACTGGTTGCGGGTGTAATTTTCTGATTTCTGGGGAATTAGAGATAATCCAAGTGTGAAGTAGGCTTAGAGAAGTTGGAAGAGATGATCCAACAGCTTGCATTCTTCCCTCCTTGTGATTGTTCTCGTGCTACTCTGAATTTTGTGTGAGCTGATTCAGATCTCCAGAACAGTGGAAAGGGTTTTACCACCCACCCCCTTTTTCTCCCCTGGTTAGTTTTCTGTTGGCCTTGTGAAGCAACAGAGAGCTCAAGGGAAGATTATATTGTATACTCGTGGAAGGGAGCATAATCATCCCTTTTACTGCTAGAGCTCAGTCTCAGAGATGGAACACTGTTACTGTGCTTTTGTAACATGCCTTTTTCAATGGTGAACCTTAATATGAGCATCTGTAAAGATACTCATTTGGAATTTCTGATGTTTTTATGAAGTATGGTTTGCTATGAAGTTGTTATGGAAGTAGTTTAGAGTGTGTTCTTTAATTCATGCATTTTGCATTATTGGCAAGAGTGCTCGTGTGCTTGTACGTTAAGCTGTAAACTCCTGATGTCGCTGTTTGTTGAGAGCCTTTATGGTACGCAGTCATGTTACTGCGGTAGGGAGTACAAATACATGCTCCTTTGAAGTGTGCAAACCCCCATTTATATAATATTTGTCTCTCTAGAGTAGTGCCATAACAAATATCAAATACACTTAGGCAGGATAAGAATACAAGCTTGAAAGGTACCCTCTGGATTTTGGAAATTAATATTGTGCTATCTCATCAAGTACATTTTATATTTGTTTGTAAGTTGTGTATAAGGATGTGTGTATGTAGGGGTGTACATACATGTGTATGCTTTGTGTATGCCAATTTTTTGCTATATATTCTAAAACTCGCATGATGGTAGAGAAAAGATGATCTTTTGAGCCATGCTGTTATTTAAGATCAGGGTATGATTGTGATTATCTGATGTGTTCCCTGAGGAGGAAAAAAAAAAAACTTTCACAGTATTTTACCATCCATTTCTCAAACTACTGCAGTTAATCATTACATGGTGTTGAAATGAGAGAGAAACTCTGAGTGACCATTTGCTGTTTGTGCATAATACTACAACCAGACTTTTTACACATGGCCCCTCCCCGCGTTCACCAGAGCAGCCTCTGAACGCCAACGTGGTAGTGCTGTAGCACTTGAGTGCTGTTTGCTTAGGAGAGGTTTCCCACCTTATCCTCCTGAATTATGCACTGTGAAGAATGAGCAGATATACTTTCTGTGGCTTACTGAATTGGTATGGTGGCTAGCAAGGGACTTGCAATTATTCAGTGCCCTATGGCACTTGCTTTTTGCATAGAGCAGGTATACTTTGTGATAGCATCTGCACATGATATAAAGTAGTATCTGTAGTGACAGTCTGCGGCAGGTTATTGGGTATTATGTGTATAAAAAATTATATTCTGAAGTGGTAGATGAGTGCTTTCCTTGTGAATTTCACACCCTGAGAGCAGTGCAGTTTAATATTTTATTATGCTGTTAGTTTAAATACCCTGAGCATACAGCATCAGGAAAATAAACTAAAAATCTATTACTGTTTCTCACTTTTAAGCTCTGACTTGACAAAGTGCTGCAAGCTGAATTGTTGTATCTAGTTAACACATGCTCTAATTTCCCTTGTAATTAACACTTTCTGCTTACATGCTTTTCCTACCAACTGAGTAGTAAGTGCATTAGAAATGAGTTTTCACAGTCAAGAAGTATGCTGCACTCAGTTTGTGAATGATAGAGTTCAAATACTAAATAAGTTATATTCAGCATGTTTTTTCCTCAGGAGCTTTTAATGAAGGGAAGAGAAAGCGGGATGAAAAAAAGTAGTTATTAATAAGGGACAATATACATAAACAACATTATTTTTAAGGTGCATCTCCCTTGGCACTTCTTAGAGGTTCACTGCCTGATGAGGTAGAGGTGCAACTTTGTGTGCAAAAGACTATATATGACATAAAATAAATTTGAAAACATATATGTAGGTAACATGTTCTATATCAGCAATGTAGCAGCATATATAAGAATTTGAATTTTAAGTATATTGAAAGGGATACATGGGCTATTTTCAGAAAAATTCTACTTTGTTGGAAAGTCGGGAAGCATGTGAAATCGTGTCTTAGAAAATCATGACAGTTGCCCCTTGGGTAAGAAAGTTTCTCTGTGATTAAAATATAATCTGTGAGTTGGTGTATTCCAGAGGGTATTCATTGCATTTTGATTTCCCAGTTCATTAATGGATTTTTTTTCAAAAATGTTGTGAAACGCAATTTTCACAAAACATAAAACTTTCTGGTTTATGGCTTATGAATGAGCCAGTTGGCTTATTAGTAGCCCAATTGCACTGTAGTATATTTAAAACTTTGTTTTCAGCTTTTTCTATTTTGATCATGAGGTGAAAAATTCTTTCCTTAAGAATAGATATTCTAAAAGGTCTGTTCCTCTGTCTTCCTACGCTTCTGTTGGAGGGGGAGAGGACGCTAAGCTGTCTTCTTTGAAGAAATATGTACAGTAGCTATTTTTTTATTTAAGGTGTAGCGTATGTGGTAAAGGTATATTAAGCATTTACTGTTAATTAAAAAAAACTACTTAAAAAAAAAAATCCAAGCAACACCTCAAACCAGAAAACCAGCTACTTAGCACAGTTCCAGTGAGATCAGCGGATTTATTGGAAAGTTTATGTTTAAGGATCCTGCTCCCAGGTTTTTCTCCCCATTATCATTCTTTTTTGTGAGATAGATAACAGTTCCTGATTTATTCTTGTTATTCATTCTCTTTTATCTAATGAACCCTATCTTATCTCTCATTTGTTATGGAAATGCTATATACTTAGTTAACTTTGGTATATTGCTTTAAAATTTTCTTTTAGTAAAGTCATCAAATAGTTTCTGAGATTAATTCCTTATTGCCATGATTGTGGAAAGTTTTACCGCTCTGCATCCCTGTATTTTACCGTTTGCTTCATTCTTTGACTTAAATCTGGAATTATACTAATTTGTCAGGAGAGTGGTCCTGCTTCCCAAAGGAGAGATTTCAGATGTCTCCAAGAATCAAAGCTGATATTGTTCCCTGTTATAATTTATCTTTACATAATTACCAATTCAGAGCTGAACGTCATTTATACAGGACATGGTTGTTGCTGAGAAATTGTCTTAGCTCTTTGGCATGCACTGATTTGCTGTATAACAAGGGAAAAATGACTAATAGGAAAGTAAAGAGAGTATTTATTAATATGATTTGGATTTGAATATGATTATAAAGAATGATTTAGTAACTACAGGTGTAAAATGCTTCTGTAAATTTAGAAATATTTTTTTCTGTTAGTGTCAGTAGAAGGCTAAAAGCGAAAACCTAAAACCTGTTCCTCTCCCACTGCTGGTGTCAGTTCCCGGTGACAGGCACCTGCCTGCCTCGGTTTCCTGGATGAGCCCTCTCAGACGGGGCCAGCCTCTCGCCTAGGACCGCGCGTCTCTTGGAGTCAGTTTTCCCACATGGCACTGTGCTTCACTGCGAGTGTGCCACCAAGACAATCTTGTCTTTTCTTTCTCTTTAGTCTGGAAAAAAAGCGGTCAAAGATGACTGAGTTTGGTTTTGTACTGGTGAAGAAGAGGACAACGATATAGGATGCTGACCTCATCAATGAGCAGTTAATATCTTGTATTTGATTCAGAACCAGGATCTAAACAATTCTTTTATAAACAGATTTTTCCAGAGAGCTTTCTTTGCATGAAGGATTGTTCTTTCATTGGGAAGTGTAGCGATAGCCTAGGGTGAATGTACAAGCAGTTCTTGTAACACAGAAAGCTGTTGTCTTGGTTAATTTTAAAACCACAAAAAAA
>VXAA01004978.1:82961-128838 GCA_013399115.1 Anseranas semipalmata | reverse complement strand
AAAAAAAAAAAAACTGTTTTGAACCAGGTTGTTTAGAAACAGCTGTGACAGAGCTCAGAGCCTTCAAAGGCTATCCAAATTGTTTTGTGGTAAAACAAGTTGTTTGTTTGGAAAAAGATTTTTATATATATATATATATATATATGTATAAAGCTTCTTTAACTGTAGAAGCAACGTATTAACTGTGTTATTCTAGAGTCTTTGGTGTGCAAAACATTTCATTTTTCATTACTGCTGTCGCCGTTCACATATTCCATTATTTAAGGAGGTTATTGAAAAATTGATGGTATGTTGGTACCAGAGAGACATCCTGTAGGCTGCAGTGTTGATTTATGGCACATGGAACACAGTTCAGTGCTTCAGTTTCCTGCTGGTGAGCGGCACTTTGTCATTGTCCCTAAAGAAAAATCATACCAGTGAAATCCCGTGTGTTTCCCCCAAGTTGAGTGATGCATACTTTTTCTTCAGAAATGATGATGAATTATTCACCTTTTATTGTGCTGGAGTGTGCACATGGTGATCAGAATCTTGTTCATAATACAGAGTTTTTCACCATGTTCAGGATTTAGTTTAATTATGTAGTTGAGTTGCACAGCAGCTTTCATCTATTTTTTTTCTTTTCTCCCTCCCACCCCCGGGGTGCCTGCCAAGCCTGTGTGGGCCAGCACAGATTTTACCCCACATTGCCTGGCATATGTAGATATCTCAACACACGAGTCTTGGTCCTTAAATGTTTGTTTTTTTCCTTTAATGATTGTATAAGATTGTGCTTGAGGAAGTATAGTACTTCTAAACTTAAAGAGACACATTTTCCATACGAGTTCTTGGAAATCATAGACACCTGCGAGGTTTTATTCTTCAAGCTGGTTTTCTGTTGTGAAGATATACTATGAGATAACTAAGTGACAAATCTCTTGAAAACAGATCAGGCGGTAGCGATACAGATTTCCTATTGAGGACAACTTTCTCTCGGGAGATGCGTAGAGGAAAGACTCCATGATACAGACCACCTGATAAGAAAATTAAAAGCCTTTATTATCTTTCATCATAACTACAGAAGAAATGTAAAATGTCAGAATAAATGTATGATGTGGGTCAAGGGCTCTTCACAGCTTCCTGGGTTCTCTCTCGAGACTGTTGAAGTCTTTCTGTTGAAATATAACTTTTCATGTAGAAGAGAATAACCTGCTGAGTAGTATCAACGTCAGCAATTTTGTTTTAATTTTGGAATCATGACTACCTGTGCAAGTTTGAATTCTTAAAATCGCTTTCCTTCTGATTACTTTTGCTTTAAATAGATGCACTCCTATTTTATGCACTTGATTTGCATTTTGCTGTAACAGATGATAAGGGTTAGCAGTTAAATACATGTTAGAAAATCTTCCTCATCAGCTGGAAAGGAGAGGTTCTGAGAAAAGAGAGGAATGTGTGTTTTCCTCTGGAAGTCATACATAGATGAGTATGCTTTCTGGTCTCATTCCTTTGCAATGCTTACTTTTATTTCATGACTTTCCTAAGCTCTTTCCACATTAAAATTCTTCTTTTTATTGCCTCATCTTTGTGTTTCTTAAAACAAAGAAATTACAGTCTCTGAACATATTATGTTCCTTGTTTTCTTTAATTCTTGGTTTTACAATAGAATGCTTCCTTTTTCCTGGCAGGGGAAAAATGCTTGATAATATTTTCTTTTTTCACATTTTCTGTTCTGCAGCTATGGAGCATTTCATTACAGAGCCTCCTTGGCACTTTGAGAAAGGAAATCAGACAGAAATTGATCTGGAATTAGTACTCCATAAATGAAGTCCGGTTAAAAACAGCACTTCTCTGCGTAGCTGGTTGTAGCCCCACAATGATAATAAATAGGCAAATGTGCAGTAGAAAGGGTGCATAGCCTCTCCTGGACAAGAATAACATCTTTGTGTGGCCTGTGTCCATTAAAATTCTGCATTAAACAAGTTTACTTCTGGCACATAAAGAAGAGGTTACCTGTGCATGTGTATTTATATGTGCATTTGGTATTTTTCTCCAGTTACCCATTAACAGGGGGAAATTAACGTTCTATTCCAAAAGTAGATTTTACTTCACAAATGAAATGTTTTGGGCACAGATATTTTCCTGTTTTCTTTCAGTTTGAAGCTTAAAATACTTTTTTTTTTTTTTTTTTTGGTGAATAGATAAATTAGTATTTTGTATCAGCTTAGTCATTCAAAAGAATGAATTTTAAATACCTGCTTGTATTGTGTTAGATACCTCCCATAAACATGAAGAGGTTTCTGTGAATCAGTCTTTTGCTTAACCTTTCATGAAAGTCTAATTGAGTGCAAACAACTGCTTAAATAATTCAATGGACTATGTTATTCTTGGCTGGTGTAGTCCCAGCCTAGTGCAATGCAAATGACTGGGTGTCATGCAAAGTTGATTTTTTTTCCTTTTTTTTTTTTTTTTTTTTGGTGTTGAATGTAATTAAGAGTAAAATCACAGTTGAAAAAAGCACACAGGCTGATTAAGAAGAAGAAAAAGGAAAAGAGAAAATATAAATTAGCTCTGATAATTTAGTAAATGGCTTGTGACTAAAAGGTGCACACTCCTACAGTCCTTTTGAGAGCATGTAATATTTTTGGTGGTGTTCATGAACATTATTGGGTTTGGTTGCTTTCTCTTTATACGTGTGACATTTTATTCTTATTAAAGGACATTGTGCTTTTAGTAGTTCTCTTTTTTTTATAGTTCTAGAATACTATTTCTGGATTTATTTGGAAGATTTGAATAATGGTCATCAGAGTTTATCAGTTTTTTGACCCAAATATTTTCCTTCCTGTTCCTCAAAGGAAACTCAGCTTTTTCCTTTCACCCAAATCCTTCCAGGCAGTTAGCCTTGTCTCTTGTCCCTTTAATCTTCTATTCCCATTTCATTACTCTGTTTACTTTCTTCCTTCTGCCATTTCCTTTGTGTTCACTTTTAACCTCAAATGACTTTTTTTTTTCTTTTAAATGTAGAAATAGGATTAAAGTACTGATCTCATGCCACCACAATGACTTTGTAAACTGTTATTTTCCCCAAACTGAAGGCTTCTAATAGTCCTGGGGGTCAGTTGCGTATAGGATTCTGGGACACTTAGTATTGAGGTGTGACAGCCTTGTAGTTCAGAGAGCCTTTGAATGACTTCTACTAATTCTGTACTTTTCCAGTACATCTCTAGTTCTTGAAGAAGTGTTCTTAATAGGAGCCTGTAATACTAGAGTGTAAGTGATGTGAAAAAAGTAGGTGGAGTCTCGCAAAATACATTCTCCAGGGCTACTTTGAAATGACATGAATTTAAGGCCACTAGTATTTAAGCAATGTACTAAATGCATTTATTTAATCACTGAATATATTTTGGGATTATCACTAATATAGAGATGGCTTAATTCTTTCAAAATCGAAGTAGAACATTCAACCAGGTGATTAACCATCGTGCTGAACAGACTAGAGCTTTGAGCTGGGGGAGAGTGGTTTGAAGAAAAAGTTGCAGCTGTAGTTAACCAGCTGACTCAGCAAGCTGCCTCATCCTGAAAGCTTATTAAAGGTAACGCAATACCTATGGAATTAGATACATTATAAAAACATCTGTGCCTTGAGATCATTAGAGGATTACTTTTGTGGAAAATATGATGTTCTTTATCCTAATAGCTTAAATTTGCAGAAGGANTTTTTTCCCCATTGGAAGGAGAGAGGAGGCAGCTGATGGAGATGCAGTGTGAGTTGCCTGGTGATATATAAAGCAACCTGTACAGTTTACTTGCAGACAGCCCAAATGGTGGGAAACATTTTGTTGTAAAATGAGAAAACTGTTTCTTTTTGACATGCTCTCTGAATGTAAGAGTTTTCCATATGTGTATGGTAAACAAGGCCTTTTATTTGTTTGGTTTCGACACCTGTTATTTTTCTGTCAAGACACAAGTGCTTCATTGAAGGAAAAATATTTCATAAAAGTCAGTGTATAGATTTGGTATCTACATTGCGTCCTCCACTCCACTGCCTCCTCCTGTTGCTTAGATAAGTTAAAAAGCATTGAAGGACTGAGTTATTCAATGTCTTGAAGCAGAACAAATTTTGAGATACGTAGAAGATGGTGAGAGGAAAAGATACAGAAATTAATGTCTCCTGGTACCAAGAAGGTATAAATTACATCTAGCACAGAATTTAAAAAAAAATATATTTCAAATGTTAGGCACATTGCTGGTGGGGTCTGCCATAAATAGTATGCTTTTTAAAATCCTTTGATATCATTAAGAAGTTTTAGTGTTAGATTTTTGGAGTACTGTCTCTAGGTTGTTCAGCTTTTTTTGGTTACTGAATGACAATGTCCATCGGTTGCAGATATGCATCTCCTGTGTCTATTTTATGATGTATTTTTACTTTTATAATATGTTATTGAAATTGAAATGCTGGTAAGACTTTGTGTTTTATAGTATGGAAAGGTATAAGCCCTTATTAATGTATGTTTAAATTTAAAATATGCAGGGATACCTGTTTCATAAGTATATTGAAGTATCACTCAGGTGAAAGTAGAAGAAGCATTAGTTTTAAAATTAGAACAACACCCATGGGGAAAAAGTTGTATTGTTTTGTTTAAATGAATAGGTTTTAGTTTAGTTGCCTTTGGATAAATTTTCCTTATTCTGATTTTTGTGGTTGATTTTGTGTACATGTGGATTTTATGGCCCTTTTCACGGTGTAAGACTGAAAAGTCTGGAAGAGCACAATTCAGTTTGACAGGTTCTCTTGTCTCTCTGAATCTAATTATCATTGCCAAATTGTTCATCCGGTATACATGGAGCAGTGCAGCTGGGTATGGGTCCATACATCTGCAGTTTCTTAACTTTGCAGTACCAAAAACATTTTAAAAGTGAATAAATCTGTAAGGCTTTCTAGAAAAAGAAACAATTTAGTGGTTCTGAGATAATTTGTAATTTCCCTAGTCTGTGTAGTAGGTAAATAACATGATGTATTTCAGTTTTTGTAGATGCAAAACTATATTCTTCTCCATCTACCAGGGCTTTGGGGGATCCCTTTATTCAGGATTGAAAGTCCCTAGTCTCCCTGTTCATAGTGTTTAGCGTAGATTTCTTTTGGAAGCCCTTTCTATAGTCAGTTCTTAGGTATTCAAGAGGGAATGGCCCAGGTCAGCCTTTTCTATTTGTTGTTGCTACAGAAACCTCAGGTTTTACAAACCGTAGCTGGAAATGGTCTTAAGATGCATATGTCTATATTACAGTAAAACAAACAAATATAACATAGTTTTAAAATTAAAGGGGAAATGTTCGTATTATGCGATTTTAGCTGCCTCTAAAACTGGCACCACATCTTTTTCCCACTTCATTTCAGGTAGATGTAGAATTTTGGTGTCTGTATATAGAATGTGCCTTAGTGGACTGATACTCAAAAGATGATGCAAGAGTATGTCATTATAGCAACAGTACATCTTTGTGTGTCACTTATACATGTTGGTGGCTTGAATGCTAACCCTGTTTTCTGCAAGTGACTGCCCTTTTAGTCCCAAGTGTATCATAGCTCTTTTAGTTCTAGCAAAACGGAGCCTAGTGAAGTAAGTCCTGTTGCTCAGCCTCAGGGTTGGCCATAGATGTCTGCTTTCTGTTTCTGAAGTTTTATGCTGACTGTGTGTAGAACTTCTTCTTGACCCTTCAAACACATTTCCAGCCCACTGGAGACACACTTTGATTTGAAGCAGTGCTTATTCAAAAAGAAAATTCTAGTAGCAAACACACGAAGAGTTCTGCATGGGAAAAGGCTTTTAGATCAATGTTAGTCCCTTGAGAATCTCTGACTTTTTGCACTAACAGTGGTGCCAATACTGTGGTTTTTATTAAGGAAAACCTAATGACTGTTTTCTTGCTCTCCTCAGCTACCCTTTATATCCAAATAACAATGAAAATATTAAGTCTCCTTAACAGCTGAAAAGTGAACTTTGTATCATTAAAAAGTATTACATATAAACAAGATGAAAAAACACTGACGTCTGGAGAAGTGTTTTTTTGGTGTATAGAGGTAGACTTTTAAGAGGTTTGTGTAAATTTTGTGCACTTTGAAATGGCTTTTGTTCAGTTGTCATTATATAAATGTATGGGAAACAAGGTAGCACATACTTTTAAAGATGCACGAGATATGCAATAGAATTGTAACTGATAGTTATTATTAAATAGTTAATAGCTGTTAAACTAGCTAATAAAGCCAGAGTTATTTTATTCTGTCAGGGGCTACTTGGGTCATGAGTATGACTTCATTATCCTTTTTTTTTTTTTTTCCTGTACTGCTCTTGAACATCGTTTCATATTTTTAAGTGTTCTGTAGCTTCCCCAAGCACTTCTTGATGGAGGGATTATTTCCATAATTCCTTTCTACTGTTCTAGCAAGGTGCAATCCATTCATCGTGTGAACCAATGCTAAAATATTTAAGGAATAATCTATGTAAAGAAAGTTAATAACAGGTGCTTGTAGCAGGACAAGAGCTAGGGAACTGTAAATCAGAATAAGTAGCTCATCATGTTATTGTGTTTTCCATGAGACCCTCCCTCATTGCAGGTATTTGCTACTTTAAAAATCACTGTCAGTGGTAATGAATACTGCAGAAAAGTTCATTCCCAGTTTATGCTGCAGCAGTATGATTGCTGCAAGTTAACTTCTCAACTTATTTAAGATGCTGGAAATTACAATGAACTTGCCTTAGGGTAAAATACATTAAACAAATCTTTGGTCTTGCTTTGTGACATGGGAAACCTCTAATGCAATTTTTGGCACCGTATAAAACAAAGCAGCAAATGAAAAGGAGCAAAGCTTTTCCTTCATGGACACAGGATGAGAGGATTTAGCTTAGGAGTACAACATAATGGCAAGAGATGTTGAGAAAACCTTTCCTTCATTCCCAAACTCCAACAGCATTTCAAAAGATGCCTAAAAAGGGGATGCTGACAAAGATGAACAGTAAATCTAAGTACCGAGCTCATAGATTCTGTAGATCATAGCTTACAGGTGTCTTTAAGTTGAAGAAAGGAAAAAAAGGCAAAAAGCTATCAAAGTAAACATCCTTCAGTGCATGGGAAGATGACAGATTCTATCTAACAAGATTTTCTGCTCTCTTGGAGGAAGACCATTTGTTAATAAACCATTTGAGAATCCATTTTTAGGGGGTTTAATAAAATATACGCGGACTACCTTCCACTGCAGAAACTATTATTCCCTTGGGTAGAAAAAGTGACTGACTGTGGGCATTAATGGTTGCTTCTTGTGATTCCTGGCATTATATCTTACTCCCATTTGCACTTTTTCAACCTGACGTGAAATATTTTTTTATGAGAATCTTGCATTTGATTCATAGCTCTTATGAGGCATGTATGTGTTTTATATTTTATTTATTTGTTTTCAGTCATGTCCATAACTCTGGTTGGTTTAGTGTCTGTGTCTATTGCATGTGTACTGTATTTGTTTGCACATATTTTTGCACATACGAGAAAGTTTTCGTATCCAGGAAGCTCCATTAAGTAGGAGAGGTAATAGTTTTCATATGAATTAAATGAATTGTTCCATTCTTGCCAAAGATTTTTGTGAATAATTCGCATGTTTTCATCAAAAAGTCTAGATTTTCTATTGGTGGTTGCTGTCAATTAAACAAGAAACCTGAACCTCATATGGTCTAATAGATACTTGCCTGGAGGGGCTGGGCAACCCACAAAAGAGAAAAGATGTTTTCTTAAGAATTTGGGGGAAGGTTTTCTAATGCCATCTTTCCAATGATGAATAGAAGTCATACTACTTTCAAATGTGAGAGAAATACAGTGAAACTGGGGGATTCGGTAATTTTTGTAAGGAACCTTGCCCTTTCTGAGATGATCAACAGACTTTGATTCACTTAATTTAAGAAGCCATTTCTCTGCTAAGAATGCTTTATGAGGGTGTGTTTGTGAAAAATACCAGTTGATTTCAGTAGCTGAGAAGATAGGAGCAGGAGAAGACCAGGAGCAAATGATCCCCAGAACTCTAGGCATGGATAGTTTTATGTATGTAAAATTTTAATTCAGTTATACCCAAATGCGTCCTGTCTGTCCTATCTTACTGGCCCCCTTTTGTCATGCATGGTAACCAGAAGACAGAAGTGAACTTAGCATAGCTTGTCAAGTGAATGCCTGGACAAGCATTAGTTTTATAGAAGGAAGAATGAAATGTGAAAAGTTTTATTTAAATATGACAGTTATTGGCAGCTCTAACAGATCTTAAATGGATGTACTTAGAGGAATAATTTGTTTGATTCTCTTCTTTACCAGAATTATCTCCATATCAGGACAAACACTAGGACAGACACTTTTTGGAAGAAATGATTTCTTCTACAGTAACATCGGTATATGTAGGAAGCTGTTACTACTATTCCTCATTTGGTCTTTCTGTGGTTGCTTGAGAATGGTGCCTTCTCAGCAGTAAGCAATCACAATTCCCTAAATAGAAGCTTGAACAAAGCTAGTCAAAATCCAAAAAGCAACCTAGTGTTCGTCCCCTCTGAGTTGCATGTACCTCAGGAGGGACCAATCCAAACACTTGATGTTAGAGAATAAATTCAGATCTTCAATGTTAAGAACATGGAGTACGCAAGTGTTGTTGTATTAACAGATTAATTTTGCAACAGTCTAACCATACAAGATCCTTGGATTTTGGCTGGAGCGCATCAAAAAGGCAAGTGGGTTTGGAGCTAAGGGATGCTGTGGCTCCTTAAGAACTGAACTGGGACTAGTGCATGTTCCAGCTGGAGGAGTTTATATAGCCTGAAGCAAAATAGTGAGAAAGGTTTCACTGAGTGGAGTTGAGGGAAGTACAGACAAATTAAGAGCATAACACGTATTACAGAAACTGTGAATTTTAAAGCTTCTGTACATGTGGAGCTCAGTAACTCTACCGCACAGTATTAGTAACACACTAATGATCACTGAACAGTAAAATGAGTGAAATAAAGTATTTACCTTCTGTCCGCTGAACCAGATCAACTCAGTTCATTCTAAAATGTGTTGGCTGCCTTTCATTGGTCTTGAGGGCATTGTGGTACACCATCAAACAAATATGTTAGGTAAAGGAACGACTTCTACTCCCTACCTTGCTAAAATTCAGTATAGAAACTGATGAGAAAAGGGCATGTGATGACAGCTAACTGCAAAATGACCCCCACCCATCTGACTTCGGTTTTCATGGTAATTTTAGACTTTGGTTTTTATAATGCAATACATATTTTCATTATGTTCACACTAAGTGGAAGCTTATTTGCTTACAAGATTCAAACGTACTGATTTGGAGTAAAATGCGTGCAGTTCAGAATCTGGTAGATCTAACAAAGCTGACAAGGCCCTTCAAGAAACAGAGGAAACTGTTGACAAACCCTACATGAATACCTCCTCCCCTAACTTATCTATGTAAATTTTAAGGTATTGAAATATTGTACAAATTTAAGACACAAATGTTTGTTTTGAATGAATTCAGAATTCAGTATGTAGTGAAACTTGCATTCATAAATACAAAAAAGGAATAATATAATTGCACTAGAATAAGGGTCTTTGCATGCTTTATCAGGACAGTTCAAGTGTATGACCTTTTATTTCAGCTTTTCTGTTTTTCTGTTTTCAGCTGTTGGACAAATTAAAAGATCGCTGGATGCACACTGGCTTATGGAGAAACCTGGAGCTGGTTAAGACAGTCATTGCAGAGCCTCAAGGAGGAGCAAAGAGTGACTTTGATGAACTGCTGAAAATATACTATGATGCAATAAAATGTAAAGGAGAAAAAGGTACTTTCCTCAGACATGTACTAGTTGATACTCTTTAGGTTAAAAGTAAAAAGTGGGTGATACTTAATATGCTTAACAGTTAGAATAAGGTATGGATAAACAAATTAACTTCAGCTTAATAAGTTATTGTGATAAATGAGGAAGATTAAGTGCTATTTGCATGGTTGCATGAGTATGAAGGGGCATAGAGAATGATGCATAACCCTAACAGTGGTATTCCAAAAGAAGTGAACTGTGTAAAGACGTGCGTTTACGCGTCCAGCACAGTGCAGACTGGCTTCTCAAAGAATTAGTTTTACTGTACATTGCATAGCTTTGATTTACTATCTTATATTACAGACACTATAGGATTTCTTCTGAAAATACTTGAATATTAGTATAGAGAATGATAGTATGTCAAAAATAAATAGCATGGGTTTTGGAATGTAAAATTGAAGTTTTAAAATTTAAAACTTTGTGGTAGATGCATATGTTTCATGCATAGTTAAGTACCACTGTATTATATAATGCAAAATTATTTTGTTACTTGTATTCAAAATCACAATTTTATCGATCAAAACTGAGTTAATCTCATCCCTCTAACAAAAAGTTTCTAATTTTAATTCTCCGTACGTTTTCGAGATAGATACAGTGTATTATGCTATATTATGTTTAGTTTTTTTAAAGATGTTGCTGAAACTTTCTTCTGATATTCAGTTTATCACTGGGAATGATGTTTATCCCTCTTTGGCTTGTTCAAGATGGAGCACTCCTTATAGCTGTATGCAGAGGAAAAGTTAGTGAAGGCTTGGATTTCTGTGATGACAATGCCCGAGCAGTTGTAACCATAGGTATTCCGTTTCCAAATGTGAAAGACCTTCAGGTAGGATATCAATACCTAATTGAAAGAATTGTACGTTATTTTTATGTTGTGTTTGAAATATGCACAAAATATTTATTTGAAATGTTTACCCTTGGACTCCTGTCAATCTAATTTGAATTCTTTAAGTTACCTTCTACACAGGTAAGGAGGAACAGCACAGCATGTCTTGTGGACCCATTTCTATAACTCTAAATGAACGTATATCATGCTAGATAAAAGTGTTGTAATTATTTTTGACATTGCTACTGAAGGCCAGTGCATTGTTAAAATGCTCACTAACTTCATCTTCTGACAAGCATAGTACCTATTTCCATCTTTACTTGTCTGTTTTCATATACCAAAGCTTATGCCATTTGTATAGAAATAAAGTTACTTCCTGACTTATTGTTATGGGGCATTTGGTTGTGTAGGTATAGGGTAAGCACTAGGAAAATACTATTAAGTAAGGCATTCAGATTGATTAGAAGACTATTTCAGAAAATACATGGAAAGATAAAGATAATTGTAATGTATTTCACACCCTTCATTTTCACACATTTCATTATTGATTGCAGTATGTCAGCTATTGATTGCAGTATGTCACCTTTCTCATTCCTATTGCCTTCTTCAGTGTAACTGTGTGACACTTCCCATTTAAACTGAGAGTGGAAATGTAAACTTCTTCCAAGCTAATGCTGCTTTTAATTTGAGATTTTGAGTCATGAAATTATGACATAACATAACCTCCTGGAGACTGAGGATATTACTTTTTTGATAATTCAAATGTGTTCTAACTTTAGAATGTACTTAGAAGTTTTTGCCTAAAGTTTGTACTCTGTGTGTCCAATTAAAGTAATTTGAGACTATTTTTATTTTTCAGCAGGTGGCCAAATTAGCATCCTGTTGATTTTGCGCTGATGTATAATTACCCACATCAATACTTCCTTCCTTTTGACTTCAACACGGCTTATCTTATAGATGGATAATGTTCCGTGAGAGTAGGCAGTTTATAGTTGAGGCCAAGCATTTATAAAGGAAAAGAAAGCCAATGAATATGGAAAGGTGTTTGTTTTTTCTAGACTTGCTTTCTACTTGCTGAAAAAGAACATCCATTATTAACTAGTATGTAAGATCACTGAAAATAAGCTAGGTGCATGCCTTGGCACTTTTCTTCTCAATGATAGTAGCCACAGTCAGTGCTTTATCTTATTGTGTACCTTTTAGAGCTTTTTGAGACTGCTTCATGAAGCTAAGAAACAAGTATCGCAGAATAAATATCAGAAACAGCTGGATTTTGGTTATTAACAATGCCAAGTCAAACAAAATCATAGGTTTGTGCTTGAAAGCCCAAATTGCCTCAGCTTTGGTTTTAGAGATGTGTTCTGAGCTTAAGTGAACAACCAAGGACTTCTTTGTTGTCTGTGGCATGTGTGTAGTTAAAGCCTCGGTAGAAGCAAACCCACATCCTATGAGGACAAGTAAGGTTATGTTAGTGGTGGCTGCCTAGTGCAATGTTCTTTCAATATTTGCATAACTTTCTTGAGGCACTTATTCAGCCATAACATTTTTGTCCTACTAAAACATAATACGCTGTACTTTAGTATAAAAACATTTACATTCAAAGAATATTTAGCACAGTTTCTAGAGTTAGAAATGCTTTGTTTTAGAAGCGTACACTGAAATGATATTTTGGAAATACTCTTTAGTAGGGCTGGAACTCTTGCAGTTCACTCTAAATGCTTTCCAGAAAGTCAATATCTTTGTATTCTAAAAGATACAAAATTAAATTGAAAAGAATGTGTCAAGGGTGAATTATGTTCACAGTGGATTGTGTTCCTTAAGGTTAAAATATTGCATTTGATTTTCCTTTGAGTACAACCAAATATGTAATATAATAAGGATTCAAGCAGTACATGCCATTATTGATAACAATTCCAAAATATCAATGTTAGGCTCATCTGTTATTTTTTGAAAATTAGACTGAAAAAAACCTCTAAATTTTTAAGTAAGGATAGAAACACTAGCTGCCAAATTGCATGCAGTGCATGCAGCTAAAGATTTGTGTGTGTATATTTAGATATGGTAAAGCACAAAGCACTGCACTGATCAATTCTAGATGAGAGAAGGGCATGTACTGGTCTCTCAGTGTCAGATTTGAGGAGCTGGCTGGTGTGTGGTAATGCTCCTAGAATACTGCTAGGGGAAATTTTCTTATTGTAAATGTGTCTTTCCGCAACAACTTGGATTCAAAGTGATATCCAGCTAGCAGTACTTCCCTGTAAATTGAATAATGCCATGTTTTTGTCCGAGGCTTTAGGTTTAGTGGATACCTTAAAAAAAAGTTCTGGATTAGTGCTCGCTTCTTTTACCACTTAAGCTTGGATTGTTGGCTGGGTAAAGAAGGATAGACAGAGAAGTCACTTAGTTTTCACCTGAAACTGTTATTTTTTATATATTTCTGCAAGAACTGATGCCATAATATTGCTTCCCAGAATGGAATGAAACAAATGTAATGTAAAAGGGTATAGAAAAGTATGTGCCGCATTTTTTTAAAAAATGTTAACTTTATATAAAACCAGTGTGATATCTGATTTTTTTAATAGTCTGTGTATTAATAGATACAAATTGTTGTTTGTTACTTGAGATCCCCTAGACCAAAAAAACCTTACCTGAACATTAGAAAGGAAGACAAAAGTTTATTCCTGAACAGCTTATTATAATTTTTCTAAATACTTTGGAGTTATCTTCAATTAATACAACTTCAAAGAGCAGAACGAATATTAATTTGTCAGTAAGGCAAAAAAAAAAAAAAAAAAAAGCATGAAACTTGTAGGGTTTAGAAGTGATGGTATAAACCATACTCTCATGTAGCAGGTAGTTATTAGTATAATCTGAAATAAAGAGAGATTCTTTATTAATTATAGACAGTTGAATGGAGTTAAGCCTTAACCTGTTGTCCTAACCCGTTTGAGTTTAGTTGGCTATTTTATTAGCCGTTATACTCCAAAAGTCACAAGCCCAATTGCCAGGGGCTAAACGATACTTGTGCCATCCTGTTTATGATGCAACTTCATTTTCTAAACATACTTTTAAAATTAGATCTTAGTCCTTTGAAATTGAGGTGGGAATAGAGTTGGTTTTTAAAGTGAAAGTTGATGTTCAAATACTTACATTAAACAATGGAAATAATTTGTAAGACTATCAGGAAGAATGATTGCAGTATTTTATTAAAATACATTTTCCCATTCAGTATTGTTTTCAAGGTATATCAGTAGTGCTCATCATACTAAGAATACATGAATTCTCTCTTCCAAGTACAACTGAGTGACTTTCTTTTAGGGTGACTGATCTTAATTTAAATGTTTCTACTTGTTAACAGTTATTTTCTTTTGGAATTCTTTTTTTCTCCTGGGGTTAGAATAATCCAGATTTTTAAATATTAGAGGACACTGTGCTGTTTTACCCTTTTTTTTTTTTTGCAGGATTTTAGGATACGTGAGTTCCCAAATAAAATGGTTAAAGTTTATAAGATAGTTAAGACATTTGCTTTTATGGTTAGCTAAATAAGAAGATAGCTTAAATACTGAAAATTTTAAAACTTCCAGCTTTGAAGATTTGGGCAGAGTTTGGGTTTTAAGTAGACAGAAGAAAATTCAAAATATAGCGACTCAAGTCAAATTAGACCTAGGTAGACATACAGCTGTGAACATGATTACATCTATTGTTTTACATAGCAATAGATGCTCGGTAGCTGTACTGAAGAAACCGATAAGGTTATTAATACTGACATCCCTTTATAAATAGAAAATGCAAATGGTTAACAATTCCCTTGAAAATCCATGAATGATACTTCTGGGATTGGTTTAAATCACTAAAAAGTGCTCTGTTTTTACATGAAAATACACTTGCATGTCTGCTTTTTGGGTTAATAAAAGTTCTCTTAAGACTCAATCCTGTAACCCCTTACTCCTGCACATAGCTCTTACTTGTGTGAGTAATCCCTTTAATACTACTAGAACTATGCACAATCATAAGAGTTTATTGAATTGTACCTTTGGAGACCCATATTTTATGTTGGCAGCTTGATGTTGGCTCATCTCCACTAATATTACTTGTCTGTGATCAACCTACTTTCTAAATGTATTTTATGATTTGTAACTTGATGCTAATACCAGTGAACTGTAATATTAGAGAACATAAATAATGTGACAGAAAAAGATGTGTAATCCCATATACATGTTATCTGAAGCTAACATACTATTCATTAACTTGTTATATATTTTGAATTGTAGCATTTTGGATCCAGACATCAGCCTCTACTTGGGCAAGAAACTCGTTGTCAAATATGATGTATAATATCCAATCTTATTTTCTCCATATGTTTGTTCTAAATATATACCACAACTTCTGGTGTTAAATGGCAAGCATTTGGTCTTTTCCAGTTGCCTTGTTTAAGAATTTTAGGCACATTTTAGTATCTTATGCTCACTCATTTTCACAAAGAGAAGAGTCTAAAATCAGTGTTAGGAAGAAAGAAATGATTAGGGTTCATAAGTGTCCTTGATAATAACAATACTGTTTTAAGAAACAGAGGCCAAAATCTTAATTCTGTATGGTTTACTTTGTATGTATATTCTGAAAATGGTTTCATATTGCTGAAGAATCAAGTTGCTAAAGCAAAATATATGAAAGAAATATTAAAGTATTGCTTAAAGCTATGGTACTCTCAATGGTAGGGTTTGGCTCTAGTGAAGCAGGAAAATTTATTTTGGAGCCAAAAATGACTTCTTTGGCTGTGACCAGGATTTCCTCTGCCCACCTCTGGGACCTGAGACTAGAGGTAGGAAAATCTGATTTTGGAGCCAAGTGTGACTTGTTTAGTTCAAGTCATAATTCACTGTTCTTACCTTGGGGATGTGAAAATAAAGGAACTTGCTATGAAATGTTGATAATGGGCGACTCTGAAGTGCAAGCATTAAGCTAACTTTCCCAGAGAGCATTTCTTCACTTCCACCTTTCCAGATGCTTTTGATCGTAGTACAGTAGAGTGTACTTAATCATATAACAGCTAAGAGAACTTACCAAAATATAGAGGAAAATGCAGTCAAACCCTTTTACATAGATATGCAAGGAAAATAAACTTGATAAGGCTAGGCTTTCTGTGCAATGACTTTACTCAAGAACAGTAACCAAGTTTGCCGTTAATGAGAACTATTTCCCATAGCTGCTATAGGGTAAATATGAACTATGATGGCAAATACTTTCTTTATTGTTTCCAGCACGATAATATGTGAAATGTGGTGGAAAACATAATTTCAATTACAGTTTTCTTGGTTATATGCAACTTAATGGTACACAAAGTTTGCAGTTGTAAGGCTGAACTTTCTTTTTCAAGAAATTTGAGATATTCGTATCATTTCAGAATAATGAATTTTTTCATAATATTTAAGCTAGTTTCTAGTCCTTGTGGCCATTTGTAAGCCTACATGTCTTTTCTTCATTGAATGGAGCAAGTCTTGTGCTAGATAATGGTTGCTGAAATAATTCTTTTCTTGCAGACTATTTTCTAGGAAAAGAAAAATTTGTATGAAAAGATTTGTTATTTTATATACTTAGCTGAGTCGAGAAACATAACATGCACTGTATGAATTGCATCATAGCTTTGGATCACTTCAAAAATACTTTCTTATCCAAAATAAATAATTGTTTTAAAATGTGGGGGAATGGGTACAGAAAACTGCATTTTATGGGAAGACCATTGTTGTGTTTATCTTTAGAATTTGAAAATTACCTGTGAAGCTAAGAATTTTTTTTAGAGATATAAAACTGAATGTTCTGTTATTGATATGACTGTTTTAAGCAAGCTGAATGTTTCTGAGCAGCTCTACCTCGACTTTCTTGTCAAATTTGACATACGTACACATACAAAGATTTTTCTTCCATGTATATTTCATATTCAATTTTATTTTGTATTTTAGTTGCAAAGTAGCTTCTTAAAACAATAAAGTTAAGTATGTAAGAAAGAAATAGAGCATTGTAATGTGCAATATTACACAGTAAGCCTTTAGGTGTTAAATTATACAATTATTGGGACAACATACTTCTAAATTTTGTAAAAGAGCATGATTTGATATTGTTCAGCCATCATTGGTCTTGCAGCAGTATACTGTAAATTATTTCAATCTGCTGTGATACTATTTGCTAAGGAGTGAAGTAGTGTGCTGAATTGCATCTTAACAGGATGACTAGCTGGATATTGCAGATCTCCATTGCTTTTTTTCCTTTTTCCCAAAGGAAAAGGTCAGGATGTATAGCTACTTGTGTTACCAAATATATATGTGTGTGTGAGTATATGTAAAACAAGCTTTTTCCTTGAGATTATTTTTATACAATTTTGCTGAAAAGGTCTCATTTCAACAAAATTCAAACTGAGGTGAGGTTCTGTTTTGCCTTGCTCTGACACTTTACAAGCAATGCAGTAGATGTGGTGGTGTGACAATTTCTCACATCAGTGTGAAGCAGTAAGATATTTCAAAAGCCTTTCACTTCCCACTTTTCCTTAAAGAAGAATGGTTGAAAAAGTCAAAGCCATCCGCACTCTTCTTAAGTAGAGGTTTAATTTGTGGGAGTAGCTGCAGAATCCTGGGGAATACAGCGTTCCTGTAGCTAAGAAAGGTAACATTGAAGTTCAGCTTAACGTGTAAGATGAGCGGATGGCATTTCTCTTCTGCTGGTGCAAGGGTAATGTCAATATGTTGGCACAGATTACAGAAATCATCTCTGAATATATCCGGAAGTTAAGCCTTTGGATAAATAATACAGCAAATCAAAACTTTTCCTTTACCTTTAATAGTTTACTTTTATGATCCATAAAAAATTCCAAAGTGATTTTCTTGTGTTTATCTTATCCTTAGCAAGTAGTGTTGACCTTTAAGTTTTTACTTTACTGTCAAAGTATGTTGAAAGCTTTAAAAGTGAAGCTATCACCTTGGGGATTTGTAAGGATGACTGACACTTACCACTTCACCTTAGACACAGTGGCACTGAGCGTATGCAGCAGCGTTGTACCTCAAGGGAAGCTGTTTGATTTTTTTCACTTCTGCTTCAGTGGAAATGGATTGAATTTTCTCTTCAGAGGAGAGTTTTGGTTGCATTAGATTTTAATCAAGTCACTTGTTCACAGTCCCTCAAAGCCTACAAGACTGAGATGAGTAGATAGGCCTGGGGTGAACGTGCTACAAGATTTGTCAAGCCGTAAAACTTCAAGATCGCTGAGATGCCACATGGTGTAGTTGACAAAACTAAAAGTGTTCAGTGGTTACAACATTGCATAAGCTTCCCATCTCTTTAACACTGGGATTAAGAGTGAGAATACTTGGGAAGCATTTACTCATGAAATACCTTGTGAATTCAAAATAAAGGAAATATGGCTTTGCATAAAGACGTACTACTGTTTTTCTGCCACTGACAGTAGTATTGGCCAGCTAGTAGTCTCTGCTATACTGTAGTTTGCTATTGTGTTGTTTGGCTTTACTTTTATAAGTGATAAGTGATATCTCATTTTTAATTTTGGGGGGGCTATAGGGAAACAATCGGTGTTTTTCCATATATAGTTTCTTCCTTGCCACTTCCATGATTTTTTGTCTCTATTTTGTATATTTCAGTAACTTTTCCTAGCTTCAATTACATCTTTGTTTATGTGACAAATGTTGTACTGTTTATATCCCATGGATACCTGGTACCTGTCTTTTCAGGTGTACCGTTTGGGTGCGATGCTCTGCAAGATAGCTAGCATGAAGTCTAGGTCTGCAGAGATGATAGCTGTCCTTATATCATTCACTGTTTTTAGAGGAAGACAAATTTTTCAGTGTGCATAGAAATTTTCAGGTGGAAAAGGTCCCCCAAACTGTTTTGAAGCTTATGTGGCTTTGATGCACAGAACTTGATTTGCATTGGTAGCCCCTGCAAGTGGCAGTCACTGGAGGGCAATAGGTGCAGAGCAGAGCCTGTGATTCATCTGGTATAGAGACTTGTAGGGGATGGAGCTGTGTAACAGCATCCTGAAGATAACTGAGCAGTGCGAAGTACTGGTCATGTCACTGGCTGATAATGTCTTATTCACAGTATACAGTATTACTTTGCTCACAGCTTTGTTTTCTTTAAAAAAAATAATGCAGTATTTGTGTGTGGAAGAATAGTGTGTTATATTTATGTCTGATGACCATATTTAGATATCTGAGATGGTTAGAATGGCCTTAATAAATTATTGACATATACACAATCTAGTTTGATAAATTACAGGTGATGATCATTTTCTTGTTTTATATTTATTAACACCGTTTGCACTTGGAATGCCTGGAGCATTTGAAGATAATGTCCTACCATAATATCTTTCTCCTGTGGGCTAATAAATTGAGGTGTTGTGTTTGGATATATGTTTTAGTAAGTCTACTGAGGAGTGAGGATGTTTGAAGCATATCCTGTGACTCACCCAGGTCTGTATACATGCATTATTTAGTCTTAAATCTCACAGATGTTGTTACTACTTTGGAAGCAAGGGGAAAAAAGTTAAATGCCGCACTATTTAATGCTTCTTCCATTTAAGGGTTTTCAGATGTAAAAGAAAAGAAGTGAGTTTTCATGTCTTTTACTTTCCCACACTTGCAAACTTTTTATGATTACTTGGCATATGTCAGGAGGAAAGTAGATGGCAGGCATGTTCTTGAAGAATTCTAATTATTGCTATTTCAGGTGGAGGAGAGACTCTAACTGGACACATGAGATTTTTAAGAAGGTAGATTTGCTTAAAAAACATTTTTATGTCTTTTTAGGGGGCAGGGGGGTTGAAAGTAGGGAATGAGGTCACCACCTGGGTTTTTTGTTTGATTTTGGGAGGTAGGGAATTAGATGTTAAACACGAATGTGTTTTTTAAAGTTTGCTGGATGATATGAGCAATAGTCTTTTTATTACTATTTGTCCTCTCTTAAAACCAGAGAAACAAGTTAGTGGAATACCAGAAAACATTTGCATCCATTTTCTGTTTGTTTTTTTTTTTTCCATGGAAGATAAATGGAGGAGAGTGCTGAGGGGAATGGAGGACATGAGTTTCCATGTGTCTACATATACCTGCCTTCACATGTGTGCGTGTGTATTTGTACAGTTCCAAGCTTATTTGCCTTTTTCCTTTCAGCAGTTGTCTTTCTTTAACCTGGCATGACGCTGCTAGATGCTGATCTAAAGACAGATGCAGGTTTAAATGAGTGCTCTGTTTAACTGCTCACAATATTGCTGTTGTGTTCGTGAATTTGTCTCATCTTTAGACTTCTAGGCAATCTGGTTTGTAATCCCACAGGTTACAAACTGGAGGTCATTTTTAATCTACCAGAGAAAATAGGAGACAATTGAAGATGTTAGTGAAGTGATATCTTGTCAAAGAACAAGCCTGGCTTGTTAACTGTTAGGAACAGCTTAGATTTTTTTGTTTCTTTGTTATTACAGCAAAGTATAGCACTGTAATTGGTTAAATGAAGTTTAAATTGGTTATTGCATCTAAAAATCCTGAAACTTTGCCAGATGAAGTAAAGCTAACCACAATATATTTTTATTGATTTAAATTGCACAAAATCTCATACAGTGGTTTAGCCCATTTAACCTTCATATTGTGATAATTGCATTGATAAACAGGTTTACCGTATTCTGGTTATGAATGGGAAATGCCCCAAATACACATTCTCCAGTCCTTGGCTTTCCAAGTAGCTCTTAGATCTGAGGTTCTGTTCTTAGGCTGAGGTAAAATGATTCTGGATTAGCATCTGCTGGGTCATTTGTTTGTTTTTATTCAGGTAAAATTAAAAAAATGTAACTTATAGTCTAGCACAGTAGTTCTTATTTTTTGTAGGTTAAATGTTTTCTCCTTAAAACTTCTTCATTAGTAAATTAGCATGATGTGCATTTAGCTGAAGATATCTAAAATACACAGAAATTTTGTTTCAAATTTCCTTATCTCACTTGTAATTATTCCTGCAAAACAAGGAGAAGCCTTAAATTTACAGAACTGGAAGAACTGAATTCTAGGGAAAAAAGAACACTTTCATTTTATTGTCCAACCACTGATTTTTCTGTGTAAACAATTAGCTCACAATTGCTGTTCTTACACCTTGCTGTTAGATACAGAAATGTTTTTGTTAATTTTGAATAGATCTGGTCCAGCCTGGTGTATTGCTCAAAAGACATGCTGCAGGCTTCTGTATGTAAATCTGCAGGTTATTTTGAGGTTCAAAAACAATCTCTGCTAGTCTTTTAAGCTTCATGTCATAAGCTGACTAATATAGTCCATGGTAATCACAACATAAATCTACTTTGTTTACTTATATATGTATCACCTGAATCCTGAAGAAGTCAGGATTTCTTCAGGTGAGGCACTGTTTTACCACAGTTTTTTGGGAGTTGTCAACACTTAGAATCTAATATAATGAATGTTGTTGAATATTTAATGCAATTGTTATTGTTGAAGGAAAACTTGTTTTGCTAATTTTGATTCAAAAATACATTCTAAAATTCTTTGAAATTGTAGTAGAAATTGCCTCAAAAGATTTTTTCCAAGTCATAAAAAATAAAGTTTGTTCGTGGCATTTATTTTGTGTAGCTATTTCTCATTTAATATTCCATAGTGAAAGATGTCGAACTAATTAAGCATTAAAAGAACGAGCAGTTAGCAGGTATAATGTTGTTAGACTTCAGTAAATGTGAATGTGACCATGACCTCCCAGATAGATCAAAGACTAATCTGTCTGACAGCTACAAGATGGCAGAGCTTGCCACAGGCCTTCTGCTGCTGCTTGCTGAAGCTATTTGTCTGTAAAGCATGCCTGATAGCTAAGAGTATATTTTTAAGGATGAACAGGTAAAAGTAAAAGGCTGTCTTTTGACATTTTAACTAATCCCTTCTTGCCTGTGGTTTACTGCACATTTAGGATATTTGCTAGCAGGAGAGACTGGCTTTTTCACATATGCAACATGTCATTTTGAATTGGGCGTTGATTTGATGTTTGATAATGTAAGAGTTATACAATGAAATAGATTCTCATTGCATTAAAATGACATGCCCTGGCCTTTTACCTTTTGTAGACTTAAAATGAAAACTGAACTCTTAGCAATGTAAGTTGTCATCTCGTGCTGAGGCATGATTGTTAAAGTGAGAAAACTGAATGTTTATTTTCTGTTAACCTTTTCTTAATTAAGACAGAAAAGATAGGTTTTAAGGATACATTACAAATTTAGACCAAGTAAATACTGATTTTTATATAATTTGAAAAATTAAATGTCATCATTGATATGCTGTACAAGTAGAATATATTTGCATAAAGCTAATATGTATTCGAATGTAATTGTATTTTATTCACAGGGTATTATAGTGCAGATGGTTCTTCAGTGGTTTTATGCATATAATTAAAAGTGTCGTAGTTTTTAAGTATAAGACACGTGACTAGTTATTCTAACGGTACTTTGAATGGTCTGCTAGAGGAGTAAGATACATTTGTTACAATTGTCCAAAATCTTACTCATAACAGAATTTCTTCAAAAGAGGAAATTGTTAGAAAACTTACCAGGACAAGAAGACAAATGCAAAGTATATACAGGAGCATTGTTGTCATTGTTTGTTTTAAAGACTTTAATGAAATTTTCCAACATCATACCTCATTTTAAATGCTGAGGAATACCCTGTTGTTTCTCCAAGTAGTATTTACATTTGTGGAAATGCATGGATATGCTTAAGTTCCTTCTTACAGAATGGTATTAATGTTCCTAAGCTGTTCAGAAGAAATCATCTTCTGTTTTGAAAATTATGAAGGAAAACTCACGCCAGTCAATAAATTCTGAGTGACTGGAACAAATATTAAATCTGTGAAATCAAACTGAATTTACTTTCTGGCTGTAAAGATTGAATTTGTAAATTTGACAGGCAATTTAAAGGGCATAAGTACATAAAATAAGATTTCTTATCCAAATTCAACTTGAAAGTTACCTGTCAGAAGAGGTTAGAAGTCTGCTGTTTTCTCTCCTGAAGCGTGTCCTTTCACTTGTCAGTTTAGAAAGGTTAATACTGTACAAAAGAGCAATGGAAAGACCCTTTCTGGTGTAGTTTTACGTTTGTTTATTTAAAAAAAATTTTAAATCCCCTACTCCCAGTAATAATAAATTCTTCTGATATATGTTAGAAGTGTGTATAATGTCTAAGTAACACATTCTTAGAGAATTAGAAAGGAGAGTCAGGGAATTTCTTCTGCAGTTGGTATCAGATCTGCGTTTGGAGCAGCTGGGAGACAGCATTTTTTTTAAGAGGAGCGTACTCTTCTGCCTTATGCTAGCCCATGGGCCTGCAAACCTTAGCTGCCTCATTCGCTTGGCGTGTTAGACTGCTGCTTCAGAAGCCCCCCACTTTCTGCCTAGTACTTTTAAAATGCTTCCTAGCCTGGTGTGCTCAGTTGCAAAATATCACATCTCATTGCCAAAGGTAGTGGGTGGCGGGAGCTCCACGAGTAAATTAATGCTGCTGTGATCATAAACAGACTGTCAAATGCATCGTAGCTCTGGAGATGTTGCTGAAAGATCAAGTCTACTTATTAAACCAGTGTATATCTGCCTCATTTTAACTGTGAGTAATATAGGTATTAATGTTCATCCTGATGAGCGTGTTGGAGTTCATTCTTTCATGGCTAGAACAGTATGTTGTCTGTTGGGGTACTGATGCTGCGTAATAAGGCAGCAGTCATGACGCAGCTTCCTATTAATATTTGAAATATGGCTACTTACAGCCAGCATTCAGAGGTGTTCTGCTTTGACAGCTGCAGCAGAATAGGTTACGATGCTACTGTCTTTTACAGATTACAGTATTTCCTTGCTGGCACGACAGAGGAATTCACAACTTGGCATGGCAGCATTCATAACCTGCTGATCACAGCCTTGAGCCTTGCCATTAAGGCAATCAGTTTGCCATGGCTATTTGAGACCTTTCAAATTTTTTATGGTTAGAAACGGGTGTATTAAGTCATTGTTACTAAAGCACACCTGAAGCGTTTGTGTAATACAGGTGCAGAAAAAACGTTCCATGTTTTGAAAATTGTACTCAATTTGTACTCAGGGTTGTTTTGTAAAGATGAGTTAAAGGGTTAGGTAAGACCTATGCTGTTGTTTTCATCTGTGCAGTAGTATGAATAGCGCCTGTGAAAAATTCCGCAAATACTGAAGAAGTTGACACTTACATTTACCAAAATGCGTGATGAGGTTGCAGTTATGCTGATAGAAGAGATTTTTGTCAACTTATTTTGCATTCCTCAGAGATTAATGCAGCTGTGCTGTCAGGAGAACTGCCATTATTCATGTAGTATCTGTATTATTATTTTTTTTTCTGGTCAGTACATGATGCCGTAGTTATAAAGTCAGTGGCTCCGTGATACAAACTCAAATGCAGTGTCAAACCTTTTTCTGAAGGTTTTGGTGACTTGTGGTTCTCACTTAAATGACTCTAACTCTGGGTCTAAGCTCTGCCCTTTATTTTTGTCCTGAGGTAGGCCTTAATTTTGACTAAGGCCATCATGCTTAGTTGATTAGCCATAATATAATATGAACAAATAATGATTTGGTTGGGAAAATCACTTTTACTTATGATCTGGACAAAACTTGGAAAACTTTCCATGGAATTGGAAATGGAATTGGAATGTTGTTTCTAGCCTGCTATTTTATCTAACAAGCTCCCTTTTTTCCTTTTTATATTTGCTCATTTAATAGATGTCTGATTCTTTTCCCCTTTTAGAATATTTCCTTTTCAGAATCATTATTAAAAACAATATATTGTAATTTCCTTCTTAGGTTGAATTAAAGAGGAAGTACAATGATCAGCACAAAAATTCGAGAGGCCTTTTACCAGGGAGTCAGTGGTATGAAATTCAAGCTTACAGGGCTCTGAACCAGGCCCTGGGAAGGTGAGATAAAATGAACATAATTAAAAACATACATATTTGTAGAAGTTCTTGTTTGTGACATCTTCAATGATTAATTCCTGATTGTTAACACAGAGGGGATAGATCAGGCCAAAAAAACTCATATTACTGAAATCAGGTCTTCAGCTGTTCTGTGCTAGCAGCTGTCTGGTTTTCTGTCTGTTGTGCATTTGAGCGTTGTTTTAATCCGGAGTTTTCATTTTATATTTGGACTCCACTTCAGTGTGGTTGCAGGTTTTGTTGTTATTCCACATATACAGAAAGGAAAGCATTTGCAGACAGAAATAATGCTTGAACTTATAAACCAAATGAAAATTCATAGGTCTTTTCAAATATACTAATTATACACTTGGTGGGCTTAGAACAATTGTTTGATGTTTAGCCTACAAGTATTTTTGAAACGGAGAAATAGTATTTTTTTTTTTTCTCAGACCTTTGCGAAAGGTCAATTCAATTAACATGCTCACTGATCTCTTTCCAGATTTAGAACAAGTGGTATAGCTTACCTTTTCAAATGAAAAAATTCGCCTAAATTTTATTAACAGGATAGAATTAATTCATCCGTCTCCAACTGAGTTTATCATATGCATAGCTAGATATAGGTATCTATCATCTGTATCTATCATAGATACCATACATCTGTTACAGATGTATGTATGGTATATATCTGCGTGATAGAGGCACAGACAGATTTATAGATCGGTTATAATAATATAAATGAAAGTTTAGAAAGAAACTTGAGAAAATATAGTCTAAGTAATAAAATCTCATCGTAAATTCTTGTTACAGGTCTGATTTCTTAGGTTTCTCTTTGGAAAATAAGAGCATTAGTTAACATTTGTTAAGAAAAAAATAAAAAAAGTGGTGGAATGCTAATAGAAATGAATTTGGAGTTTTGTCACTGAAACAAGTTTTAACTTAATTCTAACTTTAGTGAAAATTGCTTATTGTATAATTTATGTGAATGAGCTCATGCTAGCCTAACTCAAAGGGAGAAAATAGATTTCCATTCTGAAATAAATGTGTAAATCATGTATAGTATCATTAGACTAAGTCCTTACTAACTGAGTTTTGGTGAAGGATGACAGCATATGACGACTATTTTTATAAAACAGAACAGTCTACTAAGGTAATATAAATCAGAATATAGCTTATTCTGACAACTAGAGGAAGTAGTTGCTGTAGAAATACAAACTTCTTACTGCAAAGATGCCTACAGGGATAGAAGTGAGCAGAAACACGCTAGTCTTCAGTCTGGCACTTTTCTCTTAATTCAGTGCTGTTACATTATACAAAGTAACACAAGTCTGTGAAATGAAATAGCAGCCTTTGGGAGTATAACAGATGGTGAGTATGGCCAGGTGAATTCATGCTATGAGTTCCTTGCAGTGCTGCCTTTCCTAAAAAGTGTGGGATGTCTCTCCAGTGTGTGTCATTCATTTAAACTATGCGTTAACACTTAAGCGATGAAAAAATGGCAAGTGGAAAGAAGTCTGTTCCTTCAAGAAGTTGTGGTAGCTTTTCTTATCGTGGAGAGACTTCAGATATAAGTAAATAATATTTCTTTGGAGGAACAACCTTGTCACTCCCATTTTAAGCCCTGATTGTGTTTTCATGTTGATATGTAAACATCTTCAAAAGTTGTCCTCTTCTTACACGATGGGGATAATAATTCTAAACTATTACAGATAGATTCTTTTCCATATTTCACTTATGTTATTGCTGTTCTTTCATATTTTTTTCTGGGAGGCAGTATAGGAATCCAAATAATGTTAAAAATATCAACACATGAAGTAAATATTAGGATATTTTTGTAGGCCTGTAACAACTCAGTTACAAACTCAACAGCATCACTCAGCTTTGATCTGCAGAGTTATACATTTCTTTGTGAAGGTGGATAGTTATTTAAAAAACTGAATCATTGTCCATTTTCTTTTCTTTTACACTGTTACATGTTTTCCTTACAGTATTTAATTTATCCAGTTAAGAGTGGGAAACAAATAACATGGTTTGATCAGCTGCTGAATATTTCTGTTGTATTTTTTTTATGTTTTCAGACAGTAAAGGCAAGAACTGAATCAAAATTAAGCTTCCATGATACACTCTGATAGTGTAGTTTTTGCATACATAATGAAAGTTTTTAATTGCAAGAGAGTAGGAAAGCACATTCTGTATATTTTTTGCATATTCCTGCAGGCTGACTCTTTGCAGTTCCTCTTGTCTGATCCCCACAGTTTTTGACCGCATGCACTCTAATTATATATACACTCTTTTTTTATTGCTTGCCTATAGGTGTATAAGACATAGGAGTGATTGGGGGGCTCTTATTCTAGTTGATGACCGCTTCCGGAATAACCCTAACAAGTACATAACTGGTAAGCTGTAATAAATAAATAAATAAATAAATAAATAACAAAGTATAGCCATTAAACTTGAAATGTGTACTTGAAACTTAGAAGTCTAAAACCGTACTTGTATGACTAATTCATTAAATACACCGAAAATGTGTCGATGCCAATAGTTAGTCAATTTAATTTCCTCTTTTGTATATGTGCATGATACAGAAATTTCAGTATACAGAATTTAAGTATTCTTTCTTAAAATGGGACTTATAAATACCTTAGCACTCTGAATCTTTGCATATTAAATGTATTAAGTGTATGTATACATATGTATGTGTAGGTGTGTGTGTATATGTATTTATGGAAAAGGTAGTCACTAGATTTTTATTTGGACTTTGGATAAGTCTCTAGTAGATGTATAGTTTGCATTGATAGGGAGCTTTAGTGATTAGTTAGCAGTCTGAATTTAATGTTCTGGCTTTTTAAGTAAGATCAGGTGAAGTCTGGGCCATTCCTATTGTGGAACCACTAAATGCTTGATATGCAAAAAAAAAAAAAAGTTTTCTGTTTGTAGTTTTATACTGGCTGGAAATAAAGGCAGATAAAATAAAACAGGACATGCATACTATCTTAATAAATAGAGAGGGCAAAAAAAAAAAAAAGAAAAAGAAATTGCTTAGGAATGTATTACGTATCTTTGTTCCTGCCCTGTATAGAAGGATAAAAGGACATAGTAAACAGATAATGCTGCTGTCTAGTCAGCAGGTGGAGCTCAGCTGCCATAGTACAAATCAAACGATTTTCTGACATGCCTTTTGCACTAAAAATACATTCAAANATATAATTTATATATATATATATATATAAAAAACTCCTGTTTCTTTAGATAATTTGAATTCCTCACGTATACATATATATCTATATAAAAAAAGACACACAATAATCTATATTATCCACATTATCAAATTATCTATATAATTAAATTATCTAGGGAAACAGAAGTTATATTTATCTATATAAATACATAAAATCTATATGATCAAGATTAGTATTTTTTCTAAAAAGTAAAACTTAGCAGAAGAATCCAGTTCTCTTTTGTCAAACCCGCCTGGACGCGTTCCTATGTGACCTGATCTAGGTGTTCCTGCTCCAGCAGGGGGATTGGACTAGATGATCTTTCAAGGTCCCTTCCAATCCCTAACATTCTGTGATTCTGTGATTTAAAAACATTATATTTTTATCAAGTTAATTTTTACTTCAGTCTTGTGTGTTCCAACATCATCTGAACAGCTATTAAGCTTAAGACTTTTGGTATTTGAGAATTCTAAAAATGATGGCTATATAAAAGCACGTTGCATTATATTTTTGCTATTGGGCAGTTGTGATTATTTCTGAATATCTTAGTTACTTAATCTGAAATAAAGTTGTAAAAGCCTCATTTTATTTAAATTCTAATTTTTGCCATACACTGTAAGTATAATAATAAATAGCTGTACTCTATGTAAATTACTTTTTAATAATTCATGATAACAAGCAAAACAAACACCCAGGCATAAAAGAAGTGTAATGATGTTTTTGCAGTGTAGCAGTTTGAACTTCAAAAGGGTATTACTGAAAAAGGTAAAGGTGCCAGTTCATTTTTATTTATATAATTATTTTATTTTATTTCTAGATTTATTTATACATAGAAAAGAACAATATTACTATTATCATTCATTGAATCAAGTTCCCAGCCCTGAAAGGAAGATGTACGTTATCTTACTTGAAATATTTAGGAGTCTGTATATGCTATACATAGATGTATTTTAAATATTTGGATACTATTTACTGACATGAAATACCAGGCATATATGATATGGTTTTGTGGTAACACTTTTTTTTTTTCTCCCCCCCTTAGGATTATCTAAATGGATTCGTCAACAAGTCCAGCATCATGAAAATTTTGGTAGTGCACTTGAATCCTTGCAAGCATTTGCTAAAAGAAACCAGAAAGGCATTGATTGTTCATCACAGTGTAGCAGTGAATTTCTCCATGTACCTTCAAATTCAAAAGACCTGTCATCAGCTTCTCAACAGGAGGCAACTATTCAGCTGTCACCAGATGTTCCTGTTAAAAGTGAGGAGCAAAATTTGGTCCCAGAAACTCATTTTACTACAACCATCAACTCAATTAATCCTGCAACATCAAATCAGCCCAGTAATATCACAGCAATAATGAAACAAAGTATGTTCATTTCCTGTGGGGAAAAAAAAAGACTTCATTAACAATTTCAATTGTCCAGTCACATCTTTTTTGGAAGAAACAAATGTTTTTTAAAATTACTGAAGTGCTATGGTGCAAAATGATAATTATTCACAAATGTATATGAGCTGTGCTCAACACACTGAAATTAGTTGTCATGCCATCTGGTTGTCATAAAACAATTGATAATGTTTGAAAAGTTTATAGTACAATCAAAACTATTTTCCCTTAAATTGCTTTTGTCATTGAAAAACATGAAGATGATTTAAATTCACGTGTTTCAAACATATTTTGAGCATTATTGCAAGACAAGTGCTTTGATTTGGGCTACATCTGTTGTTTAGACACAGTGAGACTCCTTGTATGTAATCTCTTCATGGAACAGCTTTACAAGTACCTATATGTCCATTCCTAAATTTTATGAAAGCTTATCATTTCACTTCAGGTAAGAAAGATGTAAATAACATGAGAGCACAAAGAGTAAAAAATACAGATTTTAAATCCAGTCATACATATGCTCTCACTTTACATGGGCCAGTTAATCTATTGATTTCATTAAGACAATTCATGTGCAAAGATAGTTGTAACATCTGGGCTTTTGTTTGTATTGGATCTTAATGAGTATTATAAAATATCTGTAAACCTAATAAAACGGTGGTAATTTTGATGTGCTAAACATGCTGTAAATCAGCAGGGGGAAGGCATATACAATTAATTAATGTTTTGTGATTTTTCACAGGTGGCCAGAAAGCTGATGTAGAGAGTCATTCTCACAATGCAACACAAAGAAGAAAACATATGGACTCCACACCCAAAACGCCTGCAACTAAAATAGAGAGAGAAAAAAAGAACGATTGGTCCAATTCTGGTTTTATGAAAGAACACTGCTGCTTTAACCCACTGACTTCAACACCTTTGCCTGTAGCCACGAACTGCATGTCCACAGCAAACAGCAAACAAAAGAAGAATGTGAATAGTACTAGTGAACTTATTGATGGTGTAAATCAATGCCAGTCATCATTCATTTCAGAACATAACCCAAGTGTACCAGAATCACATTTGGAAACAACTAATTTTTCAGTTAAAAATACTGAAGCTCCAGTTGCTGAGGAGTGTCTTGGTGAGCTACAACTTCAAATTGAGCCCTGCAGTGAGTTTTCTTCAGTAAGGGGGAAATCTGAACTTTCAATGTTAAACATATCTGCAGAAGCTGAGGATGAGGATGAGAGTATGTACTTCACACCAGAACTCTATGATGACGTAGAATCAGAGGAACAGAAAATTGGACCCCTGGATCCAACTTGTAATGCAAATGAGAATCTGAGTGAATGTGGAAAATCCATGGTAGCTGGTGATCTTTTTGTAATCAACACCTCAAAAACACTAACTGTGACAAAAGAAATGATTAATGATGATGACAGAAACACAAGTTTACATGGAATAATGCAAAGCGATGGGAGTAAGAATAGTGCAGTTAATGTTGTAAAGATGACTAGTGGAATAGAAGCAGAGCAGATAGAATCTCAAGAGATGGACAACAAAAAACGGAAAATCAGTCTTTCCAGATCACGAAGTAAAGGTGTGTCATCTTTTTTACTAGACAATACTAGCACATAGTGACAGCTTCTGTAGGAAATATAGTGAGCAGCCTTTACAACATAGCCTCACTATAGAGCAGTAATAGTATAGAGCTTTCTAGTTAACATTTAATATATGCAACTGTCAAGCTCAATTACTCATTTTATGTTTTTGTTTTTCACTGTGCAACTTAAGCAACATACATTTGTTTGTAGATATAATTAAGATTCTTCACCCTAACTGTGTGGCCAAAGGACAAGTATCATGTGTGGAAATTCTGAATAGAAGCCCAAGTAATTTTATTTGTAATTGTAGGTGAGGAGAAGGTTTGTCTATTACAGATTGAATTAGTGTGCCATTAAACACAAACAGTTGAGTTTACATCAGAAAGCAAAACATCCATATAGACAAATCAGGGTTATCTGCATTTGTTTTGATTTTTTTTTATTAAATATGTATAGCAGCATCTTTGCAGATCAAGTAATATGATAGATTAAGAATGGAT
Source organism: Anseranas semipalmata (assembly GCA_013399115.1). Taxonomy (NCBI): domain Eukaryota; kingdom Metazoa; phylum Chordata; class Aves; order Anseriformes; family Anseranatidae; genus Anseranas; species Anseranas semipalmata. The sequence goes on along the minus strand of VXAA01004978.1, from coordinate 97,508 downwards.
ACTGAAATAAGTATGGTCTTCAGTACTTGTTCCCCTCAAATTTATTCTGTCAAAATGAGCATATCAGAAGCTGTGTAGCGGTAGTATTTGAGCAATTGCCTCTCATGATCTTCAAATATCTTCTAAAGCAGTCTTTGTTTTATATACAAGTTGATGCTTCTTTTAAAATTTCCTTTTGAGAGGATGTAATTTTTTTGTCAGATTCTGTATGTATTTATATCAAAACAAGTGCTCATTTATATGCCCTTCAAAGACATTTTCTATGCCATACATATGTAACAATGTAAATTTGTACATAATGGACTTTAAATATGCCTCAGTGTACTTTTTTTTGCAACATTTTAAACATTTCTTTGATTTACTGCAATCAAAACATGAGCCAGGACTTTGCTGTAATAAAACATTATGCATTATTTTCAAGAAAAGATTGTTCATTTTCATCATATATTAATGTGCAGGTGCAAGATTTTTAAAATCTTAAGATTGATTTATAGGTGTTTATTCTGAATGGGAGCTGAGGTGAAATTGTTAACTGGTCATTTTCCATAGAAGTTCATTTAAATAACATCCTGATGTCCACCTTTACAGAACTGTGAATGTGTTCATATCAAAGTGATTTAAATTGTATCTCTTTACACAATAAATACAGCTTTATAAAATTAGATACTGTGTTTGCAAGCATAGCAAGAATATTGTTAAATGTCTTTAACAAGCATTATCTTGCAATATTTAGTATAAGACATTTGGTTAAACTTTTTCTTTTATTGGTGCCATGTAAGGATCGTGTTTCTTGGTTTAGGTTTCATGGAATTCTCTTAATCATCAGGTGCTGATGGTTTTTAACTAGCTGTGTCCACGTTCCCACTTGATAGAGCAGAAGCAAGCTCTAACATTGGGAGCAATTTACAGATATGACCCATCTAAAGATCGGCATACTTAATTTAGTTTTAAATTTAAATAATTGATTGAATATCAGGACTTAGTAGGGTGGGCACGGTTCTGTGTGTAACTGGTTTCTGGACCAGAACTGTCCCACCAGCAAATGCTGAGGCAGCCTAGGTAGCTCTTTGCAGGTCTGCTCCCGAGAATGAATCAGTTTGACCCTCACAGTTCTATAATAGCTCAGTTTTCTTAAAACAAGTTTTCTGTACCAAACTACCTTTTATGTTCATGTATATCTAAATAGACAATAGAAATCACTTAAGTTTTGTGGCTTGTCTGCTGATTTCATGGAATGCTATCTTTTGTTTATCTTTCAGAAGGTTCATCTGTCTTTAAATATGTAACATTTTTAAAAGTCCATCTTCCTTTCCTTATCAGGAGCAGATTGTTACTTTCTTGAATCTGTCTTGTCTTGTGTTGTATCTTACTTTGATTAGAAATCCCTTGAGACATGGCCCTTCTTCATGTCAAATGTTTTGCGCTAATTTACAATGTCTACACTTTATATGAAATTAATACTTAACCATTATTTTGTTTTTTAATATGTATTAAAAACTCAACATTTTGCCTATTAGATACTAGATTTTTCTTGAAAAGTCTTCTTATAAATTCACCAAACTCAAATCCTGACCATAGCTGAGTTTCTTAGGACAACTGATGGATAATAATTGTTTGTATTACTGCTGGTTTTGGAGGGAAGGTTGGAAGAGGGGAAGGAGGAAGAGGGGCAGTTTCTTTTGATATTAAAACAATGTAAATTCAATCCTTATTTGTCTTTATATCTATGGTATGGTCTATATATGGTATTTAATGTGTTAGTGGTAAGAATATTCTTTATTTCTTGAGTTAATATATTATAATGATTCAGAATATTAAATTTAAATACCCTTATTAAATACCCTGCTGCCCAGACCCCAACTGGAAGGGAAGTGAAATCAATGTACCAACTTTCGTAGAGTTATTTCTTTGGATTTCCCAAATCTGGAAAAGCTAAATTATTGAAAATTCTTCTTGTATATAATAGGTTGATGTGATCTCTTCTGTCTAAAATAATCATAAAATCTTGAATTTATTAAAGGGTTGAAAGTTCAGAGACGATGCAGACGAAGAAAAGCTACTGTTAGGGCAAGTGGCTACATCTGTGAAAGAAAGGTACCCTGTAGATAGAATAAAGTATCTATTTTTAAGTGGCTACTGTTGAATGTTAACACACAGGGGAAATACAAACTATTTATTATATGATCTTTTAAATGATACATATATAAATATACAGATAAAATAGTGTATTCATGGTCTATATAGTTTGCTCTAGATCTTTACAATTTACTCAACAGAAACCTTTGTTACTCATGTGAAACAAAAGGGCGAAGTGTTTTCAAGTCCTGTTAACACAGGTAGAAGCTGCAGATATTGACAGCCTACAGAGTCCAGCTCATAACTCATTATAGATGGGGTTCCTATCCCAATAGAAGCAGTACTTCCAATTTCAGGTTAGCACATAATTTTTAGGGCAGGATTTGCAGTGTCAGAACATAATCATACTGAAATTCTGCAAGAGTTGCACACCAATTTGCCTAGGTTCCTCTGCAAAATTTGAAGCTGAATCTTTGATAGCCTGCAGCATTATTGACTATAAAATATTTGTATTTTATACAAAACTATTTCTCTTTAGGTTAGGTTAAATGTTTTTAGTATCTACTCTATTTTAATTATAAGCTAATATAAGTGATAAACATTGATTCAAATAAATTTGAGCATTTAAAGTAGTATGTCTCTCAAGTAGTTCTGATACATTTCTCAATGTGTTTATATTTGAATGCTTCAATCTGCATAGTTGCATAGTTAATATGTGCAAACTAGTATTCACATTAACTTGCATATTGGCTTGTTAGAAGGAAAACCACCACCAACCTTGCAAGAAAGGACTCTATTGTATTATGTGTGGGGCTGAAATACTACCAAAAGCAGAAGGTAAGATCTATGTAACTGGTCGTTTGTTTCAGGTTGGGAATGGTAGGATTCTTAATCCTTTTACTTCCACAGTGTTGGATACTGGAGGCATATTTTAAATAATTGCTTAATTTCTCCACTGGATATGGTAACTAAATAAATGAGTTGTTAGAAGTACACTGGAGACTTGCAGAAATTTTTTTGGGTGGAGAAGAAGTTGTCACAACAAAGAAACCTTTTCTTCTTGGTATTTGAGTGAAAATAAATTACTGTTAATAAAATCTTTCTGAAGTATTTCTCTTGCTTGATGAAGTGGTCCAGATATATTGATCTATCTTGAAGTACAGTGGGAATCTGAATGGCATTTAAGAGTTAACTGGAGGCAACTGCTCCTGGCATCATGGAAGGCTGAAAGAGATTATTTGTAACATACTGGCCTATTCACTGTGGTATATTGCTTCTAAGAATTAGGTTAATTTGCTACCAGTTGTTTTGAGAACTTTGGTAGTATCTTGGCACAGTAACTCTGAATCTAATGCACGTTTTAATGAAACTGTCAAAAGTTTTATTGACAAAAACTGTATGATCACATTGTTGTTCTTCAGTATGTAACCTACCTTGCATTAGTTTAGTTTGCTGTTTAGCCTTCAGCTGATGTATTGTATGAAACATGAATTAGCTGTGCTCTAAAATTGGCTCTACTGTTTTTGTGAGGTGCTTTAATTTGGGAAAGTCTAAAAGTTGAAAATGGTAATAACTCTTCTACATTTTAAAAATGCACTGTATCTTCAGTCTGCTGGGCCATATATGGCAATGACCTAATTATAAGATATTGTCATCAATTACACACAGAAACAATTAGAAATATGTGCTTAATACACTTAATGTATGAAACCATTGTCCTCCAGGAGAATTAGGAATCTTTTTCTATTAAAGTTGTTCTAGTGAGGATTTAACGGGTCCCAGGTTTTACAGATCTGAAGGTAAGAAGACACTTGCCTTTGTGTGCCTTAAAGTACATCTCAGGACCTTGAAAGAAAGCAAGAATGCTGTATTGTTAGGAGGTGTTAGAAATGATATAGAGGTTGAGGTGGAGAGATGAGCAGAGACCTGCTTCTTGTGCAGAGTCGTGTTTACAGCAACCATTATGCTATGGGACCTTTAAACATCCCTTCCCCTTCTGTAAAGCCCCAAAAGCTCACTAAGTGATGAAACAATGATGGAACTGGTATCAAAGAAGTGACATTAGCAAAAAGAAAAAGCTCTTGAAGCAATTCTCTTCAGCTATGAAAGCGGGGGAGGCCAGGCTGAGTGGGCAGGAACTGTGTGCATGAGCATTTAATGCTTATGACTCCAGTGCGTGGTGTAGCTGAAATGCATATCAGGTCATAAAGCTAGTCCAGATGTTATCTGGACCAGAAGAAATCAAGAAAGAGCAAGTGTCCTCTTGTGCACCAGATCTGAGCCAGAGGGGAGGTGGAAGACGTCCTCATTACTCTGCATCCATTAAAGTCACATGCCAGCTAGCAATATCCTCATTACCTTACAAATGAAGCAAGGGATGCCCAGGAGATAGAGGCTGTTGCCTCTCTATTTTCCCAGAGCAACCTTAATCTATTCCCTTTTATACCTGTGTAATCTCATCAGTAGACTTTCATTCATTTCCTTAATATTAATTTATCAGCACTGTCATATGTTTGCTAATTGGTATAGAATCTGTGAAATAGAATCACTATGTATTAAATAAAAATGTTTTGAACCACTGAGGTCCTTTAATGCTACCAGGGTTACCAGGGTGCCCATTGTCAGCAAGAAGTTTAATGCTATTTAAACTGAATCTCGGATGTCAGTTGGTTGGTGAAAGTTTAAAAATAAATAATAATCTGCCAACATTTGAAGAAAATTAAAAATTAATGACTTTTTATTCAAAGCGGCTTCAAACTCGCTGGTCAACTTCAGAGTAATAAGGGGAAAATTATCTGTTAAAAAGTAAATTTTGGATGCGTTAAAAAATTTAAATAAGGCCCTCTTCCAAGGTCCATTTACATTAATAAAAGTCTTTTCACTGACTTCAGTGGGTATTGGATCAGGGCCTAAATTACCATCTTGTAAATGTGGAAAGTTTGCAGTATGTTTGAACAGTACTGTATTCAAAACCATGTATATACGTCTTACACCCCACTTTTTAAATTACAGGAACTTTGAGAAAAGCTTGGTACAGTAACATTGAACTGAAAATAATCTGGAAACTCTTCCGAAATACTAATGTAAGAAGTAAAGAATCCATTAATAATTGTACATGTGAACTAGATGCCATTTCAGAAGATGATAATATGATGTTGGTCATCTCGGATGCTGCAAGTCTTAGTCATCTTAAAGAAACTTTGGAGGTTTATCAGATGCCAGTGAAAAGTGAAGGTAAATGTTAATGATTAATGATAAATACCACCTAACGTTTGTCACGTCCTTTAGCTTTAAATGAAATACCTTTTATTTCCTTCAGGTGCCTCTGATTTTGGTAACGTGTTTTTGTCTCTTGATCTACATATGAAATTTCCTTCTCTAGAGAAGACCAGTACAAGTCTTTCACCCCACTGCTACTTACTCTCCAAAATACTTATACAGGTTTTGCAGATATTTTTACTGGAAAGCATTTTTGAGCCAAGAGAAACATCTGAGCTTTCAAAAAGACTATAAGCTGTCTTTCGTTAAATTATATAGAATGTTCAAAGCTGTACTAAAGCTTTCTTGCCATTTTTCCTTATTAGGAAATTTCCTCCTTGTGAGGAACACTGAATATCAAGTTACAAGACGTGCTTTCTACATGTTTTCTTATGTGTTAGCAATTGGCTGAGTGTAGTTGCTGTAATCATTGTTTTCTTTTTGTGTCAATAAGGTCATGGTATTGATTTTTACCCACCTATTCTGTAATCCTGACTTCATTTTTCTGATCTTTATCTCTATCTTGCTTCATTATATCTTCATTATATAGAAATTATAGCTTCATTATATAGAAATATTTAATTTAACAATGTTATGTTTTATTGCCAGTGTCGTGGTTGAGTTTGCATTAGTTCTTTAACTTACACACCTTTTCATTGCTCCTACTTAAGTTTCTATACATTTGAAGGAAGTCCAATGGCCAACAGTGCTTTTCTGGGTATGAAAGAAATTCTGTGGCCATTTGCTTTCTTCTTCAAGGACATCTTTCCTTTTCATAGCTTATGGAAAAAGAGCATTTTGCTTCTTAAAGCAACTAACATTGCTTCTTAAATCAAAATATCAAATTCTTCAAAGATCAAATATCTACTGGTGTTTTTGTGTCCTCTTGCCAAGAGGATGTTTAACCAAACACTGAAGATGGACACCAGTCTCCTCTCCATTCCCAAATTTCTCAGGTCCTTACATAGTACTCTGACCAAAAAGAAAATATAAGGGTAATGAAAACAGTATCATTTACATTCCTCATAATAAATTAAACGCCATGAATTGGAGGCATATACCCAGGCATTGTTGTTAAAGTTGGGCTCTGTAGAAGTGATGTATTTGATATGAAATGATGCCAGGTGTCAGACTATGCATTGTGTGGATCCTTTAGCAACATTCAGGTGACAGAGACCAGAAGTAAATACTGATTTTTGCTAGTGTGTGGGCAGTTCCGGTGTTAAGATGGCACAATTGTATGTGATTTTTGTCACAAAGGCTCTATTTTAAACGCTACAGAATTTGCAGAGATTAGTAAGCATTCTTTATCACATTAATTTCTTGCAAATTAAAAAAAAAAATGAAATGTGAAGTGCAACTTGTGATCTCTGAACTGTTTTAAAATATCTCTCGATGCCTATGTAAAGCACTCTTTCTTTCTTTTTGAAAGATGTGAATGGCAGTTTATCTTTAAATGCTATTTGGAATGAGAAGGAATATTCTCTGACAAGTTACTTACAATGCAGGAACTGTGTCGTCCAGTCGATTTCTCCATGTCCTTTGATAGGAGCTGAGGTTACACATTTCAATAATAAAGTACAGTCATGGGTAAGTAAATTGATTTATTTCATATATTAAAATGATTGCTGAATGATTTGTATAGTAAATATTAAAATACCATTTCTATAAAAGGTAGAATGACTTTTCTAGACTAATTGTACATGACTTCATCTAACTTCTGCCACAGATGTTTGACATGATTTTCAGTATTATAGTTAAGAACCGAGTTCAGATAGATCACTTAATACATTTGTCATTGTTTATACCTAATTTGATGTAATGTCTATAGTATTATGCTTTATGAAGGGGAATAGGAAAACAGGCAGCAGCTATGCATGTCTTCATGAAGGGAAAATCAGAAAAAAACATAATTACACAAGTGATATAGTCAGACTTGTATTTTTCAAACACGTAGTTTTATGTTATTTGTGGCACTAAAAAAATATTAATCCAACCCTGATGGATGAACATGGACGAGGTCTAAAGGAGTCAAGAGGAAGAAATTTATATACAGGCATTGTATTTCCAACAATGTTAGCAAAAAATGTTAGCAAAGAGTCAATAGAACTCTTTGAAATCTGGATGAGAAAGCTGTGTATGTTTTTCTGTATTTTTAGTAATGCCTTAGTTTAAGATAAAGACAGAGGATCTGTCCTGAATGAGCTGTGCAAATAACTTTAGGACACCTACGTATCTCCTGAATTTTCATTCATATATACTGTCGGTAGAAATGTAATTGAATTTAATCAGAGATTTTTGAGTCTAAAACGTTGCCAAAAACTGAATATGATCCTTAAGTTTTGACCTGTGTGCATCATTACCATAAATACAAGCTATTTGAGATGTGCTACATGACAATGTGATGATGGGACACAAAGTTTATGAAACATTACATGCCAAGAATGTTGGTATTTCAAACACTATTACTAGCATTTCTTTGTATTTTAGCATTAATTTTAGATGAAAGATAATAAAATGATACACTGAGGGAATTTATACTGAAAGAATATGAAATAATTGATTTGTCTGAGATATAATGGAATGATTTCTTGTTTTCTCATATCTTTTTAAGAGTCTTTTTCTGTACTTTTAAAATAAGGGCCTCTGTAACACTGCCAGGAAATCAGAAGCATTGCGTTCCACTTTGTTGCTTTCCATGACTAGCTGTCTAAACTAAACAATGTCAGCAGTTTTATTCATGCTGCTAGCCAGGTAGGCAATTGAAGAGGGGACTGGCTGTCTTTCGTACCAGGTGCATCAAGTATAAATGTATAATCAGCTGGTATTTGATTTACAAGTGTGTGTTTTCTTAGTACAAAATAAACACGTGTTATGTTCTTAGCCTATGTGCAGGTCTTAACTTTCTCTATTTCTTTAGCTAGAAAAGCGTGGTTAATTGTTATAAGTTTCCTGAATATGTCTGTTTCTTTCCTATTCTTTTCTTACACTCTGTTTCCATCCACTAGAAAGAAATCTTGGTAAACTTCTAGGCTATGGAAGAGCAACACAGGCTAAAAAAGACCACATGTGGCTTTGGAGAGTCATTCTGAAAGCTGGTGGTTTTCAGTAGAGACGCATCTAATCTCTTAATGCATGTCTTTGTTTCAAAGAGACTCAGGGGAGAAAAAAAATATCCCATCCTCTTCAATAGACCTGTGAAACAATTGTCAGAACTGACATCTCTCCTTTGGATCTGTTGCGAACTGTATGCATTGTGACTAGATTTATATGCCAGATGACTTGAATGTGAGAGTTGTGGGTGTAAGGAAGCTGCTCTTTTTTTTTTTTTTTCTCTTTGGTGAAAATAACGTTACTTATTTAGAAAGGTAGAATGGACTGGGGATGAATGATGGTAGAGGTAAATACAGCTTTAATTTTATCTTCTCCTTGCTTTAAATCAAATGGCTGTTTTTCTTTAATGGGGAATATATGGATGTAGATGAAGGCATGTAGAAATGAGTAAAAGGAGTTTAAAATCATGACTTGTTATATGTTGTCATATGCCAGAGCAAACACATGCATTAGAGTGAAGAAGGTGTGATTAAGTCAATTTCAGCTCCAAGTTATGTATTCCTGAATACAAGATCCTGCTGTTGTTGAGCATTATATTTGTAGAGATGAAATCAATGTTGTAGCTTATCCTGCTGCCCTACACTATGTTAAATCATGTACATTGTCATGAGGTATCATATGTCATCTTAAACTACTTCATGTCATGTGCTCTCTATAAATCAAGTCCAGTTGGTTCTGGAAGGCGAGGAATTGTTCATTTAATAGAAATCACATTGGTGTAGCAAAACAAGGTTAAAATACAATCACCGTATTTAATATCTGTAATTTACTTCTAGGTTTGGTAACCAATTAGAGGCAACGCTATTTTAGTGAGTTAAATTGGAGGTGTGATTATCAAATTACATTTTGTAAATCTTTTTTTAAACCTACATTTTTTCATATAAATTATACATTTATATTGAAAATTAGATTTTTATATTTGCTGCTGCATTTCTACAAATTCAATTACATCATATGCTGGCCACTGACCTAAAAACCTCCGTTAACTTATTCAGGCTTTGTGACATCAGTGGCATATAAATTAATATTGTTATTTATGTCCCTTAAAATACTCTAAATAATTGTGTATTCCTGTTTGCAGTCTTCTCTGTGAAACGGGAACAACTTTGTAGATGACAATACTTTGGAACATACAGAAAATATTTGGTATCGATTGTATCAGAGTGCTTTAAGATCTAGCATAGCTAATATAATAAATTCTTTTGTATGTTAAAAGGTGAATGAAACTGACAATTAAATTCTTAAACTTATTAAGGAGTTGTTGCTATAACTGATTAGACAGTCAGCTGTTGAGACAGTAGCTTTTATATAACAGGATATTGTTTTGTTCATCATGTTACTGGCAAACTTTTATCTTAATGCGCCTATGGGGAATACCAGTCTGACCTCAATCTGAGTAAAGCCTTAATAGTCAACGTGAGGGATGCTTGCAGGAGGTGGCACGGTCATTTTCGCAGACTGTATATTTGTTATCGCATGTTAATCAGATTCATCATTCTGTTTAATAAAGATTTCATCTGCCACGCGAATGCATAATCGGCTATGTCTGAGTGACTGTCTTTTGTCTTGAGCAGATTGCTAAAACTGTATTAAGCATCATTAGACAAAAATGACGACCTTATTAATTTGTCCTTTATGTGTTTTCCAGCAGATTGGACCTCATTATTATGCAAACACAGTACACAGAGCAGCACCAGAAGTAGCTCATTAATGTTTCTTTCCCCTTAGTACGTAACAGATTATTATTGTGAAGTGTGCATGAAATAATTGCTAATTATGTGCCTTAAATTGTACAGTGTCTAGATTTTTTTCTACCGTTTAAGAGTATTGTAGAAGACCACCAGAAGCTACAGGTTAACTGTACTAAGCAAGTAAACCAGAGGAAGTGAATCACACATTTTCCTTCCTATAAGGAGTAATTAGGACAGCTATGGATCGTTTTGTAGCTACTTCTTACACCATTTCTTATTGTAAAAGAAATGACTCTCAGCTGGCATAATGTAATTGATAATGTAATGGATGTGTCTGCCAATGAATATATGCAGGCAAGTTTGGACTGTTGACTTCCAGTAAAATAAAAAAAATCCTATAGATTCTTAAATGGTAATTCTCAAATTAGTATGGTTCCCTTATTTACACACCACTAAAACCTTATATATTTCCAAATACCATTCTTTCAACCTTATGCTTTCCCGGATATGTTTTGCATTTCTTATAGGCTCTCTTCTCAATATACTTCTCCTTATAAGCATGATAGAAATTAAATGTTAGGTTTTGGCATTCGTCTGTAGTTCGACAACTTTGTGCTAAGTGTGTAATTGGTTTAAGCTGGTAGTGCTTCATACTTATCCACGGCACATCTTCTGTAATCTGTCTGCCACTGTAGCTGATAAGACTTGGCCACAACTGAAGTTTTTGCAGTGCTAGAAACAAAATCCTGATCCATTAAGGGTTTGCATGGATTTAGCTTTATAATCTGGTTTAGAAATTGTGAGTAATCAGATTCTAGATGCAAGATTTGTTGTCAAAAAGACATTGTGAAAACAATTCCATCAGCTTAAATTTTCCTAGCATTGCTTTTGTTGACAATATAACCTAGATAGTATAGTGAGTATTTCTAAAGAAGAGTATTCTTGGCTGGCAATTATTTATTGTATTTGAGCATTGAAAGAGGTATCTTAGAGAGTTAGGAGGATAGCAACATTCGTCTGACATTACTTAAATAATTTTGGAGTCTTAACTGCATTTGGCTGGTGTTAAATAGTTGCTTATATCAGCTGATACCACCGTGTTAATATTACTGTTGCTGCATACAATACAAGTTAAAATAAATGGAACATGCTAGTAGTAAGTTATTCTTTAAATGCTTCATGTTTAATAGATCATTACTGAATATTTATGAAGGACAGACATCTTACACTTCCAAAAAATAAAAATTAAGTTTTTAATGCAGGCACCAAATCCTTTTTACTGCACTGTTAACTATTGGGCATCTGGATATTTGCTTGGTAAAATCACTTGACTGATAACCATTGAAAATTGTTGGTGTGACATTGCAGAAACAATTTCTTTCGTTTTGGATTATTGGGAATGACTGTTTAGGAATACATTGCTATGAACAGGCACAGATATGCTTCTATTAATATTAGAGGATCTGCAAGCATGACTACCATCATTTTTAATAAATGCTTTCCAGATTTTCCATGATAATATTGCACGGCACACAGAGGTATATGCTTATAATACAAGCACATATAAACACACTCCTTTTTTATAGAAGCATGCATAAGGATTGCAGTTAATTGTTGAATAAGGCTAAAAAGGACTCACATCCACAATGCTTTGACACTGCACTGTGCCTTTTGCTCTGGAATCCATGTTTTTCTCTCTGCTCTGCAGATCATTTTTTGCTCTGCATTTTTTCTTTCCCTGCTACTCTGTGTTTCACTGATCTATTTAGTTATCGATTTTAATTAAATATCATAACTAAATCTAATGCACATTATTTTCAACATGTGATTTTATTTCATACAAAAAACCACATCAATTCTTGAGCACTTTCACAGAGCTTGCTGAGAATTTATGAGAAATAACATACTAAGGACGTTGGGGACTGATAGGCCAGGGGATATTTGAACTTAACTGAGTTTAAGTTTAAACTGATTAAATATTTTCAGAGAATCTGTACACACGCCTTCAGAAGGGAAGAAGCATAGATGACCTCAGAAAAGACCCTTTTGTGTTGTTTCTCTCTGCTGGTGCCAGAATCACTAGTCTCCCAGGAATTATCCATCTGATTTCATAGGATCATAGAATATCCCAAGTAGGATACATTTATTTATTTTCACTTTGCCAAAAATGCACTGATTTCTTCTCTTTCTCTCTCTGCTCACTGTGGTCATTGCTGTTTTCAGCTGACACTACTGCTTGAATTTTATGAAGTGCATTGAAAATACTTGCAGGATACCTCTACCTTTCTCATTAAAAGAATGTTTGCAGCTTTTTTGTGAATACTGTAAAAGTTGCTGAACATATGACCTTATTAAAGAAGAAGAAATGGGTTTATGACTGAGAATAAGAGTAAATGATGTTTAAGCAAATGCTTCTATAGATATGAGTGTACACCATGTTGTCATTGCAAAATCTTCCATTTATTTATCATTGTACCCATGTTTGCACTATTCTTCAATAAGGCTGAAAGCTCTATGCATCAGGGACTGATTATTTTATTCTTTAATTAATTCCTTGAGAACTGTATTTAAGTAAAACTAACTCCTAATTAGTGAGAAATAGATCAACCTCTGAGTGCCATCTTGCAGTTACTAGTGCTTTTGTTGTCTTCTCTTTTAAGACCTGAATTTTCCTCCTCCTCTTGAATTTTTTTTACTACCAGATACTTAGAAGTTGTCTTGTACAAATGAATATTATTGTGGCTGCTGACAAGAAGAGATAACTCTTGAGAAACTACTAACTAGATAAGGAGGGGTACGGAAACTGGCCTATAAAGCACAGGAACGAAAACGACTTCCTAGGTCATCAAATCCATTCTTCCAGGTATTCTCATGATACAATTTATAGTGCTTTCCCAAGTTGAATGTTAAATTCCAGAAGTACTATTTTTTGCCACGGTTAATTCTCATTAATCATAAATGTCTTCATATGTGTAAGGTGTCATTAGGAGGGTGAATAAGAAGATACCATTTGCAAAGTTTTTAGTGTGTTGATGACAGCCTTATTTCTGTCTTCTCTGATAGACCTTGCTGAGTGTCAGAAGATGTTGGCCATGGGTGAGGAAGCTGGTTATCTGAGGTGCAATCCAGACAAGAGCTGGAAGTACTTTGGAGGAAGCCAGTAAATGTGTTGACATGCTATCTTTCCCATCTGTTTGTTGCCTGAGTTAGAGACATGAAGTTGTGTATGTTCCTTTAAGTGTTGTAGGATGATTTCATAGCATCCAACATGATGCTCTTTTACCAGGATGATCTCTTGGTTGAGGATGGCTTTTATTTTTGGTGCTGGCAGATTATTGCTGTTTGGACATGGTACTAGATCCATAATCTTGTGCCTCTCTTGCCTTAGGACTGCGCTGTTAAAATGGACTGACTACCTTAGCAATAGGCCTGCCAGGCATGCTTGCAACCATGCCTGTTTATGGGGGCTGCTGCAAAAGTGGTCTGAGAAAAAACGTGTACAGGGGAGGAAAGAGTCTGGAGTTCATAAGCCAATTATTTTTTTTAAATTCAAGGCTGGAGACTTCCAGAGCCACTTTATGTAGTCTTTTTATAAATAAATAAAATAAATAAAGCACTAATTTATCTCCTACCTACTTGCTCATTTGGACATTCTGCCCACTGGAAAAGTTCTGCTCAATTTAGTTGTCAAGATTCTTTGAATTCCACTGTATTGAAACTTGCTTTAAAATATCTATAATTTCTTTAAATATTTATATATTTTTTTATATATATGTAAATAATTATATCATATATATTATAATTATATAATTATAAATATACGTAAAATATAAATATTTTAAAACATAGGAACCAAAACCTAGTTTTAGGCTCACATGACATATATTCTAATTTTCTTAAAGTGCTGTAACAGTCACCAGCACTGTGATTTATTCTCTGCCTCGTATGGATAATCAGGTGGTCTTTTCTCAGACAAGGACAATGCATGTTGAGNAGATTATTGCTGTTTGGACATGGTACTAGATCCATAATCTTGTGCCTCTCTTGCCTTAGGACTGCGCTGTTAAAATGGACTGACTACCTTAGCAATAGGCCTGCCAGGCATGCTTGCAACCATGCCTGTTTATGGGGGCTGCTGCAAAAGTGGTCTGAGAAAAAACGTGTACAGGGGAGGAAAGAGTCTGGAGTTCATAAGCCAATTATTTTTTTTAAATTCAAGGCTGGAGACTTCCAGAGCCACTTTATGTAGTCTTTTTATAAATAAATAAAATAAATAAAGCACTAATTTATCTCCTACCTACTTGCTCATTTGGACATTCTGCCCACTGGAAAAATTCTGCTCAATTTAGTTGTCAAGATTCTTTGAATTCCACTGTATTGAAACTTGCTTTAAAATATCTATAATTTC